>JAVJIF010022393.1:0-22500 GCA_038442645.1 Agave tequilana
AATATGAGCTATTTGGTACTAACAAGTTTGTTAAGATAAGTTCAGGTTTGTACCATGTTTAGAGACCATTCGCTTAGCTATTGCAAGAACTTCTAAGTTCCACAAAGTAAGGCAAATTGCACATCAAGGAAGGATCATAGAAGAGAAGGCTCTAGCAAGGCATTGGATGGCTCAAAGACTTGAAGATAGCACAAGAAGTCTTCATGTAATTTGTTTTTCAGTTTATAGTATGTTAAAGAATAGTGTATAGGTTTGAAGCTCTATCACACACGTTTTTTGCGCACATGCTTATTCCAAAATAATTTCTTATAAATTATATAAAAATATTTTGCATACAAGTTTTTGCCTACAGATATATATTTATGTTTTATACTATTCCCTATTCAAAAGTATTTTGTTAAAATCAAAATCCTCTTTGTTACTTTTCTAAAATCAATTTTTGACCTGATCCGGTCGACCGGGGCAGTCGACCGAGTCTGTGTCAGTCTGGTCCGGTCGACCGGACCAGTCGACCGAAGTTCTGGCAGATGCACGTATCCATGTGCATGTCTGTCGGTCGACCGGGGCGGTCGACCGGACGATTATTTTTTGCTCACAGGTTTTATCGGTCGACCGGGTCGGTCGACCGCTAGCCTATAACGGTCGAATTTTTGTACTACCGGTCGACCGGCCCAGTCGACCGATCTGACCGTTTGAACAGTAAACGGGCAGATTTTTAAGAGCTGTTTATTTTTGTCTTTCGTGTTTAAAAATTCGTTTAAGGATATATTTGATCTAATTACCTCCTAAACATCAGTAAATATGTTTTATCCCTAAACCCTAGCCCTCTCCTATAAATAGGGGTGTTTGGGGAGAGATTGGTTACAACAACAATTTTTGCTAGAAAATTCAAAAGTTTAAGACTTTCAAAAGAGACTTGTTTCTTGGTTTTGTGCTGAATTTCTCACTGATTTTCTGAAGGGTTTTCAAATACTCTCTGATTTAATTTTCTTTCTTCACTTACAACAAGAGCTTCATTCCTACTCAATATTCTCTAAGGACCTTTGTAAGGGAAGAGATATTTGAAAGAGGAGTTTGTGGTCTTTTGACTACCAAGGAAATTACTTGTTCTTGAGATTGTAGGAGTTGGGTACTCCATTGTATTTGAGATCTTTGTGATAGTGGAAGTGGTCGGAATCCTTCTGGGGAAGGCGGGGAGTAGAGCTGGGTGCTCGAACCTCGATAACATATCCTTGTGTTTGCGATTGGTTTACATTCTTGCAATTCTTACTCTACTTTGATTGCACTTATTACTTGCTCATCATATTCATTGTCATACTTACTTGCTTGCATTCATCTGTGAAACTTGATTGTTGTAGCTTTAAATTTTTAATTTGCCCCTTGATTAGCATTGTCACCTATTCACCCCCCCTCTAGGTGACTTTTCAATTGGTATCAGAGCTTGGACTCTAGGTTTGGCTTAACATCCATAGAGAGATCCTTAAAATATTGCTAATCAACATTTTCATTTCATTCATTCATCACTAGTAAACATGGCCGACAACATTAAATCCCCACCTAAATTTGATGGCCTCAATTTCCCAATTTGGAAGGTTAGGATGACTATATTTTTGCAATCTTTGGGTAGCTTAGTAGCCAAGTCCTTGACCAAACCCTATGAAGCACCCGATGGTGATGAGAGCACTTGGACCGACCTTGACTTTAAATTATATGAGGCTAACTCCAAGGCCCAAAATTCCCTATTAACCGCCTTGAATGAGGATGACCTTACACGGGTAATTCATTGCCAATCCGCCTATGAGATTTGGCAACACTTATTGGTCACACACGAGGGGACTTCACAAGTCAAGAGAGCTAAGATAGATCTCTTGAGGTCCCAATATGAGTCATTTAAAATGCTTGATGATGAGTCTATTGATAGTATGGCTACAAGGTTTACTAAAATCACTAATGGTCTTTCTTCCTTAGGTGATGACATCTCCAACGATCAAAAGGTGCGGAAAGTAATTCGGGCTCTTCCTTCATCATGGAAATCAAGGCCACCACCTTAAAGGAGTTGAACGACAAGGACGAGATGGACATCATTAGTCTCATTGGGAACCTAAAGACCATGAGATGGAGAAGAAGGCAAGAGAAGAAGCCACTACTTCAAAGAAGAAATCCATAGCCTTCAAGACTTCATCCACCAATGATGACGATGATGAAGACGAAGAAGAGGATGAGGAGCTAACTCTACTTGTGCGGAATGTCAAGAGGTTGTACCGAAAGAACAAGTTCAACTTCCGGAGAAAATTCGAAGGCAAAGAGGAGCGGAAGATCATATGCTACAATTGCCGCAAACCCGGACATATCATGGCGGATTGTCCGGAGTTCAAGAAGAAAATGACTTCCTCCTTCAAGCCAAAGAAGCCGGAGGAAAAGAAAGCTTACAAAGCAACATGGGATTCGGAAAGCGAGTCCGAAGAGGAGGTGGATCAAGCTAATATGTGTTTCATGGCAAACACACCCAAGGTAACTCCTCAATCCCTTGATGATGAAGATGATGATGTAAGTAAGGAAGTTCTAGTGCATGCTTTTGTAGAACTTTCTGAAACTTATGATAACAAGAAACTTGAATGCATAAAATTACAAAAAGAAGTTGCTTTTCTTAAGAATCAACTTGCCATTGTTTCTAAAGAAAAAGATGATATTTCTTCTAATTTCATTTCCATGCAAAAAAATTTTGTGCCTACAAGAGTACTTGTAAGGCAAAATCTCCTATTATTGATGAAAAAGAAATTTCTTCTTTTAAATCCAAAATGAATGATTTGAAAAAGTTTTAAATGATTGTGCTTTCAATACTAAGAAACTTGAGAACATGTTTTCTAAAAAACACACTTCACATGCTAAAATTTCACAAGATAAAAATTCTCATGCTCATGCTCACAAATCACACACCATTATGCTTTTAAATATGGTAGAGTATATAGATGCACATATTGTGGTAAAAATGGACATTTAGCTAAGTTTTGCTATGATCAACTAAATAGAACAAATAATCTTGTTTGGGTTCATGACACTAACCCTAGAGGACCCAAGAAAATGTGGGTACCAAAATCAAGTCTTAAATTGTTTGATGTAGGTACACACCAAAGCTCCAAGACGTAGGGAGCGGTGGTACCTTGATAGTGGTTGTTCAAGACACATGACATGGGACATCAACAACTTCACAACCCTATCAAGGTACATGGAAGGTTGCACCGTCACCTTCGGGGATGACTCCAAAGGAACTATCATCGGTATAGGTAACATTCAAATTGGTGCATCTCCTATTATTGAGAATGTTGTTTTAGTAGATGGTTTAAAACATAATTTACTTAGCATTAGTCAACTTTGTGATCGTGGACTTAAAGTTTTTTTGATGATACTTCTTGCAAGATTTTTGATGTTAAATCTGATGTTTGTATTCTCACTGGTTTTCGTGATAATAATGTTTATATTATTGACATGCTCAATTTAGATTGTTCTACTAAATGCTTGAATGCTTTTGATGAAATTCTTGCTTTGGCATAGAAGACTAGGACATGCATCTTTTGACCATATTTCTAAGATTAATTCAAAGGAATTGGTGAAGGGTATACCTTGTTTGAATTTTGAGAAAGACCGCATTTGTGGTGCGTGCCAACTTGGGAAACAAACCAAGTCTTCCTTTAAACCAATCAAGGAAATCATGTCAACTAGGCCTTTAGAATTAATTCATATGGATCTTTTTGGACCAACTAAAACTAAGAGTTTAAATGGAAGTAGATTTGCATTTGTTTTGGTTGATGATTTCTCCCGTTTTACTTGGGTTTTCTTTTTACAAAATAAAGATCAAACTTTTTCTCATTTTAAAATTTTCGAAAAAGAGTTAAAAAGAAAAAGGTTTTCCGATTTTGAGAATAAGGAGTGATAGAGGTGGTGAGTTTGTTAACCAACTCTTCATGACTTATTGTGATGAAAAGGGAATTAAGCATGAAATGTCTTGTCCTAGAACTCCACAACAAAATGGAGTTGTAGAAAGGAAAATAGAACACTTCAAGAGATGGCTAGGACAATGATAAGTGAATATGACCTCCCTCAATATTTATGGGCCGAGGCCGTAAACACCGCATGCTATATATCGAATCGTATTATTTATGCAAAAATTCTTCAAAAACTTCTTTTGAAATGTATCATTCTAGAAAACCAAATGTTGCATATTTTAAAGTTTTTGGATGCAAGTGTTTTGTTTTGAATACTAAGGATAATTGGGTAAATTTGATGCTAAGGCTTATGAGGCTATCTTTGTTGGATATTCCTCTACTAGCAAAGCATATAGAGTTTTCATTAGATCTTCTCAAACCATTGAAGAATCCATGCATGTTAAATTTGAAGAATCTAATGTGGTTGTTGAGAATGTTGTAGAGTTTGAACCATTAGGTGAAGACATGGAGAGACTATCCTTGAAGGACTCACCCGCTCAAGAAGAAAAGCTAGATCCTATTGGTGAAGTTCAAGAGGATAAGGAGGAAAGCACTCAACCGCTTCCTAAAGCTTGGAGATACGCTACAAATCATCCTAAGGAGCTCATCTTGGGTGATGCATCTAAAGGAGTCACTACGCGCTCCAAACTCCATGACCTATGTGGTAACTTTGCTTTCATTTCTCATTTTGAACCCAAAGGCATTCTCGAAGCCGAGACGGACCCATATTGGTTGCTTGCCATGCAAGAGGAACTCAATCAATTTGAGCGCAACCAGTTTGGCACCTTGTTCCTAAGCCCCACGATAGACCAATAATTGGTACTAAGTGGATCTTTAGAAACAAGATGGATGAGTCCGGAAATGTCATTAGGAATAAAGCTAGGTTAGTGGCCCAAGGTTACACTCAAGTTGAGGGAATTGACTTTGAGGAGACCTTTGCACCCGTAGCACGGCTTGAAGCCATACGGATGACACTAGCTTTTGCATGTTTAAAAATTTTAAACTTTTTCAAATGGATGTGAAAAGTGCATTTTTGAATGGTTTTATTAATGAAGAAGTTTATGTTTCTCAACCTCCCAGTTTTATTGATCATGTTCATCCCGATTTGTTTTTAAACTTGATAAAGCTTTGTATGGATTGAAACAAGCTCCAAGAGCTTGGTATGAAAGGCTTTCTAGTTTTCTCATTTCAAATGATTTTATTAAAGGCAAAGTAGACACAACTCTTTTTACTAAGCATGTTGATAATGATATTTTAATTGTGCAAATTTATGTTGATGATATAATTTTTGGATCTACTAATGAGCTTTTATGCAAGGATTTTGAGAAGGTAATGCAACTAGAATTTGAAATGTCTTCCATGGGTGAGCTCAATTTCTTCCTTGGACTCCAAATCAAGCAATTGCAAGACGGAACCTTCATTAACCAAGCCAAGTACGCAAAGGAGCTAGTAAAGAAGTTTGGGCTTGAAGGATCAAAGGCTTGCAACACTCCAATGGCAACTACAACCAAGCTTGATAAGGACGAACAAGGTAAAAATGTTGATATTAAATTATATAGAAGCATGATAGGAAGTCTTTTATATTTAACGGCAAGTAGGCCGGATATCATGTTTAGTGTGTGTGTCTTTGTGCTAGATTTCAATCGTGTCCTAAAGAGTCTCATCTTATTGCGGTAAAACGCATTATTCGTTATATTAAGGGCACTATTGGAATGGGTCTTTGGTATCCAAAAACTATAGATTTTTCAATGACTAGTTATTCGGATGCCGACTATGCGGGTTGTAGAGTAGATAGAAAGAGTACTAGTGGGACATGTCAATTTCTTGGTAATTGTCTTGTTTCATGGTCCTCTAGGAAACAAAATTCCGTAGCTCTCTCAACCGCCGAGGCAGAGTATGTTGCCGCGGGGGCTTGTTGTGCACAAGTCCTTTGGATGAAACATACTCTCCTTGATTTTGATTTGCACTTTGATCATATAAAAATATTTTGTGATAATACTAGTACTATACACATGACCAAAAATGCAAATCAACATAGTAAGACCAAGCACATTGAGATTAGATATCACTTTCTTAGAGATCATTTTGAGAAAGGTGATATAGATATTGATTATGTTTCCACGGATTTACAACTAGCCGATATTTTCACTAAACCTCTTGATTTTGCTAGATTTTCGTTTATTTGTGGAGAACTTAATGTTTGTATTATTGAATAGACATGTTTTTCATAACCCTTTTTGATGTATGACAAAAAAGGGGAGAATAAGTTTACATGACAAAAATAAGTTCATTTGGTCTTGGTTCCATATGAATTTATATGCTTTAATTTTAAAGATTTGTTTTATGAATTTTATGTTTATGTATGTATGAGTTTTTGAATTCATGTATTCTTGTGTTTAGTTGTTTTGGTATTTTTGGTATCTAGAGCAATTTTTGTGTTTTATATATTTGTTTTAATTAGTTTCAATAATTGGTGCATCATTTCAATTATTGGTATCTAGAGCATATTCTTGTGTTTTATGTATAGCATAATTTGAGGGGGAGTTTTCTCCTCTCTATATTTTTGTTAATAGCCTATTTGTTTTGTCATCATCAAAAAGGGGGAGATTGTTGGCCCAAGAGGTTACACTCTCAAATTGTTTTGTGTTTTGATGATGACAAACAAATATGAGCTATTTGGTACTAACAAGTTTGTTAAGATAAGTTTCAGGTTTGTACCATGTTTAGAGACCATTCGCTTAGCTATTGCAAGAACTTCTAAGTTCCACAAAGCAAGGAAGGCAAATTGCACATCAAGGAAGGATCATAGAAGAGAAGGCTCTAGCAAGGCATTGGATGGCTCAAAGACTTGAAGATAGCACAAGAAGTCTTCATGTAATTTGTTTTTCAGTTTATAGTATGTTAAAGAATAGTGGATAGGTTTGAAGCTCTATCACACACGTTTTTGCGCACATGCTTATTCCAAAATAATTTCTTATAAATTATACAAAAATATTTTGCATACAAGTTTTTGCCTACAGATATATATTTATGTTTTATACTATTCCCTGTTCAAAAGTATTTTTGTTAAAATCAAAATCCTCTTTGTTTACTTTTCTAAAATCAATTTTTGACCTGATCCGGTCGACCGGGGCAGTCGACCGAGTCTGTGTCAGTCTGGTCCGGTCGACCGGACCAGTCGACCGAAGTTCTGGCAGATGCACGTATCCATGTGCATGTCTGTCGGTCGACCGGGGCAGTCGACCGGACTATTGTTTTTTGCTCACAGGTTTTATCGGTTGACCGGGTCGGTCGACCGCTAGCCTATAACGGTCGATTTTTGTACTACCGGTCGACCGGCCCAGTCGACCGATCTGACCGTTTGAACAGTAACGGGCAGATTTTTAAGAGCTGTTTATTTTTGTCTTTTGTGTTTAAAAATTCGTTTAAGGATATATTTTGATCTATTACCTCCTAAACATTAGTAAATATGTTTTATCCCTAAACCCTAGCCCTCTCCTATAAATAGGGGTGTTTGGGGAGAGATTGGTTACAACAACAATTTTTGCTAGAAAATTCAAAAGTTTAAGGCTTTCAAAAGAGACTTGTTTCTTGGTTTTTGTGCTGAATTTCTCACTGATTTTCTGAAGGGTTTTTCAAATACTCTCTGATTTAATTTTCTTTCTTCACTTACAACAAGAGCTTCATTCCTACTCAATATTCTCTAAGGACCTTTGTAAGGGAAGAGATATTTGAAAGAGAGAGTTTGTGGTCTTTTGACTACCAAGGAAATTACTTGTTCTTGAGATTGTAGGAGTTGGGTACTCCATTGTATTTGAGATCTTTGTGATAGTGGAAGTGGTCGGAATCCTTCTGGGGAAGGCGGGGAGTAGAGCTGGGTGCTCGAACCTCGATAACATATCCTTGTGTTTGCGATTGGTTTACATTCTTGCAATTCTTACTCTACTTTGATTGCACTTATACTTGCTCATCATATTCATTGTCATACTTACTTGCTTGCATTCATCTTGTGAAACTTGATTGTTGTAGCTTTAAATTTTTAATTTGCCCCTTGATTAGCATTGTCACCTATTCACCCCCCTCTAGGTGACTTTTCATTCACTACCACCCAATCATGTGCAAGTTTAAAATGATTTTCATTATAAAGCATACATGAACATGATCTCCCATCCAACCACCCTTTGATGGTAGGAGTTTTCAAAAATAGATTTGGAAATATAGTTTGTTGAAAATCTCTACCTCATGAAGAATATCACAATTAGTTATATGAATCAACTAATACGAATTCTTCAATAAATCAAAATATATTTCATGAAGGACATGTAAATCACGTAATCATCAACACTCAAAATCCATAAAGCCCATCTAATACTCATGAAAACAAGGTCATGAGAAAACTAATAAGGTGAGTGTATAGGATATATGTGAAACACACTTATCATGAAAATGGACAATCAAGCTCAATATTGAAATTCCTTTAAAACATTTACACATGATAAATTAAATTACTTTTACCAAAAGAAATTTCCAAAACATGAAACCCATCAAAACGATTTAACCTTCAAGGCATATGTATGTCATGTACAAACTAAAGTATACATACATATCCCAAACAAAAGGAGTCCACAAAGGTATATGCATGAAGGCACGTGGCTCAAGGATGTATATGTATAATCAATAGTTAAGACAAGATAGACATATACATGAAGTTAAAACTCAATATCATAAAACATTTCCAAAATGGGGAATACAAGTTAGAATGTACGAATCATCAAAACTAGACTATACTAGCACATCTAATGGATACAAATAGGCATTCAAGCACAAATATTACAAAGGTTTACTTGTAGCCCATTCTATGTACGAGTATGAATCCTAGTTTAATGAAAACTAACTTCTAAACATATATTCAAATCACGAATCATAAAACAAGTCATAATAATGTCATGATAGACAAAAATTGATCATAATTCAAATCCACATGTTCTACTAATCATGGCAATAAACATACTAAACAACACATGAATTATTAAAACAAAAATCATAGAATCGTAAACATCCAAATGATCATTATGCATATGCATGTGCAATAGATCTAAGGCATACATGTTAGTATAAACAAAGTGAGAACACTAAATATAGATCCATATGAAACATGGGTGCTCAAGGAACTAAACATGTATAACATTAATATAATGAACAAGGCACAAGCATAATGAACAACAAAACATGACATGCTATAAAAGATGAACATGGAAAGTATGCAAATAAAAAATTAGGAGTTAGAGATGATACCAAAACCAATGAAGTTGCACCTCTAGTTCTCCAAAACACGGTGGTCCTCCCACCAAATCTCCTTGAGTGTGAAGCATCCAAATGATTCTCTTTTAGGCTTAGAACGCATCCACCTCAAGGCACCCAAAACTCTCACGTGATGCGAGAGCCTCCACCTACATCAAAAATCAAAGAGGTGGATCTTGGTACCCATTTTCTAGTGGGTCCACGGGGGTTAGTATCCTTTCTAACCCAAACAAGATTATTTGCTAAATTTTCAAAATGTAAACGATCATAGCAAAATCTAGCAAGGTGGCCTTTTCGACCACAATGTGTACATGTGTACACATGAGCATACATGTTATGATTGTGTCCGTGATGAGCATGTGTATGCCGTGATGGGTGTGCATGCATAGTTGGAGCTTGTTTCTTGCGAACCAAGGATTCCAAACGAGTGTGATTTAAAGCACATTGGCTCAAAGTGGAGCCCAAACAATCAACACTTTTCTTCAAATTATTTATATCATTTTCAATGCTAGAAGATAAAGTGGAGCATGCTATAGGTGTGCAAGAAGTAGAAGCATGGCAAACATGAATATCAATATCATTTTGCAAAGATTTATTTTTATTCAAAACCAAATCCAATTCATTTGTAATAGCATCAATATCATTTTTCAAGGTGAGATTTTCTTTAAAAGTAAAATCCAATTTTGAAGATAAAATCTCATTGTGCTTTACAACATCATCACAATCATTTTTGTTTTTCAAAAATTCATTTTCCTTTAAAGCAAGTTCGAGTTGAGATTTAAGTGAGTCACATTCACTTGCAATCTCTTCCTTCTCTTGCAACATCAATTCAAAATTAGAGCATAAATCTTTTAATTCATTTTTCAAAACAAGATTATCATCTTTCAACAAATCATATTCTTCTAACAAATTCTCAAGCTTTTGAACAAGTTCCATATTCAAAGTTTGAACTTCAAAACAACCATGGCAATAAGAATTAGAGCTATCATCAAGAGGGGAATCCGAGTGTACCTCAAGGGAGTCTTTCCCTTGGACCATGAAGCATTTATTTTTGGACATGTCTCTCTTGGATCTCCTCAAATTATTGATGATCCTTGGAAGCTCGGGAGACGTTAAGATGCTCCAAACTGCAAAAGCCGAATCATAGCGATCAAAAATAGGTAAAAGATGTTCATTTAGAGATGCTAGAAGTGTCCTAAGGGCTAATGCATTGGCCTTCTTATGCTTGCTACTATTAGGGAGGGATTCTATAGTGATGGCTTGATAAACTAAATGTCCTAGTCCTTTTAGATGTCTAATCATGTCAACCTTCCAAGAGTCAAATCTAAAATGGTCAAACATAGGAGGGCTAGCCATGAATGCAAACTAGTATGAGTGCAAATGAAAATGCAAATGAAGATTAGCAAACCAAGATCACTCCTAGGTGGTTAAACCTAAATATCAGGAGCACTAGCTCTGATACCAATTGAAAAGTCACCTAGAGGGGGGGGTGAATAGGTGATAATGCTAATCTATCAACTAAATGCGGAATTTAAAAACTTAATGCAAATTACACTCAAGTGCTATCAACAAGTGATGCACACAACCAAGCCAAGCAAATATGAATGAGCAATGTAAATAAATGCAAGGCTCAAAGTAAAGAGAGAGTAGAGAGAGAGCCAATGGATCAAGCGCAAACACAAAGATATGTTATCGAGGTTCGAGCACCTAGCTCTACATCCCCGCCTCGACACACGAAGGATTTCCACTAGCTCGTCCACCTAGGACCCTTTACAAGAAGTACCCAACTCCTCTCTTTACAACCTCCTCCCTGAGGCACAAATCCAAGCCAACCAACACAACCTCCTATATAGTTTATTTTTTGTTAATATAATGTAGATAGAGACTTTTGTCGCAGTGTACATGGTTAATTGCGACCAAGGTCGCAATGTTGTTATTGATAAAGAGGGCCAGCATCTGCAATCTAGGGTCACAGTACAATGACTGCGACTTAGGTCGCAGTACGTTAGGTAGGTGTTTCCTTTATATTAACCAGCATAGCGACCAAGGTCGCAGTGTTGTTGTTGATTAAGACTAAAGACCAGCAACTGCGACCAAGGTCGTAGTGTATTTTATTAAGACTGCGGCCAGCAACTGCGACCAAGGTCGCAGTATTGTTTTTGATTAAGACTAAAGACCAGCAACTGCGACCAAGGTCGCAGTGTATTTTATTAAGACTGCGGCCAGCAACTGTGACCAAGGTCGTAGTGTTGTTGTTGATTAAGACTAAAGACCAGCAACTGTAACCAAGGTCGCAGTGTATTTTATTAATACTGCGGCCAGCAACTGCGACCAAAGTCGCAACCTTCATTTTAAAATTTTATACGGGTGAAGTAATATAATTATTAACTGCGTCCATGGTCGCAGTATATTCGTTTAGCGTAAAATATTTAAAATGAAGGTTTGTAACAATTGTACAGCATTTGTAGTAAAAAATGTAATTCACACAATTAACCTTAGAAAACAGATTTATATATATTTAAAAAAAAACAAAATACAATTTTTAAACTTCTAATCCTCGTCATCACCATCGTAATCAGATTCGTCGTCAAGAGTATGACTGCTTTCGTCTTCCGTATCGCTTTCCGTCTCTTCCTCCTCTTCAGCGACAGTCTCCTCTTCGCTTTCTTCCTCTTCATGTTTGTATTTTGGTTCATCAATGAACTCCCAGAACGGGTCGTCTGTATCAAGCTCATCCTCTGACCCGTAGCGAGGCATCGGTTCAGAACTATACATCCAATCATCATTAGATGATTGGCTTCTTTCGGTGAAGACGGTGGAGAAGACATTTTTTTTAATCTATTTTCCGAACAGTGAGAGTAACGAGTTTGAGCAAAAATAATTTAGTATGTTTTTAATCCTTTGCTGATGACCCTTTATATATTTTTAATCCCGGAATTCCAAAAGGTTTAAGATCTCGGACCACGTGAATATCTCTCAAATTTATTTTCTACCTTTTCTCAAAAATTGTATACTTCCTAGGTGAATGTTCAGTTATACAAAACAGTTTAAAAGTTAATACACTATAATTTTAAATTACTTTGAACTCCAAAACAGTTCATTATTGCGACCATAGTCGCATTGGGAATTGATAAATGATTAAGTAACTGCGACCATAAATTGTCAACTGTTAGTCATCAAATACTGTCCTTCGTATAATTTCTGAATGTTGTCTGATACTCCTATGAACAATTAAATTGGTTTTTACATATATTATGCGACATGGACTGCGACTATGATCGCAGTACCGCGACTATGGTCGCAGTACTTAACGAGAGCGATAGTATAATCACAGTTTACGTATTATTTTATATTTTTTTGTTCTTTATTTGTGAATGTTGTCTAATACTCCTATGAACAATTAAATTGGTTTTTACATATATTATGCGACCATGGACTGCGACTATGATCGCAATACCGCGACTATGGTCGCAGTACTTAACGAGAGCGATAGTATAATCACAGTTTACATATTATTTTATATTCTTTTTGTTCTTTATTTCTGACTGTTGTCTGAATAAGAACTGATTCTACAGTCGCAGTTCACCGTATCTTTTGTCTCAGCAGCCTATAAACTATGAATTATTTTTACTTATTGCATGCGTAGTAGGACTGCGACTATGGTCGCAATGTTTAAGTACAGCGGTCGCAGTTTCATATGTAATTAAAAAGAGCTTATAAGTTAATACAGTGAGAAAGAGACCTTACAAAAAAAGAGAATTAAAAGCTTTTTAAAAGAAGACAAATAAGGTTGAATATCAGAAGATCAGGAAATCCAAATCCTCGTCATTATCACTATCATAAGCAGATTTGTCGTCTTCATTCTCCTGGTCTTCCTGTTCATCACTTATTTCCTCATCATCTTCCTGTTTCTGAGATTTTTTTTTTCACCGATAAACTCCCAGAATGGATCGTCTATATCAAGCTCTTCGTCCGACCTGTTGCGAGAAAGCGAGCCTACATCATCAGAGGACATGCTTTCATCAAGCATGTCTCCGTCAAGTGGCAGAGGAATAATGTCTTCCTCACTAACCCACATGAAAACTTCATCATCCTCATGAATAGGAGGATCAGTTAATAAATTATTTGATGTAGTGAGATAGTCAAAAGGGGTGAAGTCCAGACTGGTATCAGATTCACTAGAATATCCTGAAGAAAAAGGACCGATGGGGGAACGATTGAAGTTGAAATCTACGTGATCAGAGGAAGAAGGTGGGGAAGACATGATTTAAGAATGAATTTTTTTTGAAAAGTTTTGTAATCAAATTGAAAAGGAAGAGCAAAAATATAGTTTGTAGGTATGAGATAATATATTAGTTACAAGCATTTTATAAAGATAAATATTGTGGAAGAACATGAATAGTAATAATAATTGTTACAGGTGACGGTTGAGTATGGTAAGAAGTGGTAAAAAAAATTAAATATTTAATTGAAGATTTATTGCGGGAAAATTCGAAGAGTTCTTTTTTTTTCAGAGGTTTAATATGTGAAGTACAAATTAACTTTTTATAGAATTGTTTCCCTATATCTTTAGATTACGTATGGTGCACATCTTTCCTTTCTCGAGATTAACATTAGTGCATCTCTTTTTTCTAGACTGTTGTTGTATCACGGTAGAAAGAATATTAATTACTTCATTTAATTCAGTGTAATTAATATAGTATTTTTTATAAGATTTGATATACGCGAATTGATCTCAGGGTCGCATGGCTAATCTACTTTTTAAAAATATTAAAAATCTTTTACATAAGGCATGGGAAAGAAGATTGCGACTTTGGTCGCTGTACTGAAGGAGGTCGCATTGCTATACGATAGCATGTTTCGTCCCGTATTCTTTATTCTGTATTAAGTCTGGGACCATGGAATGTTTTTTTACTTTTCAATGCTAGAAGTCGTAGTCATCATATAAAAATGAAAGTTATATTGTATTAAGTTTGCGACCATGGCATGTTTTTTACTTTTCAATGCTTCTGCTTATTTTACATTATGTTGATCCAATTTTTTTATTATATTTTTCGATGTAGTATAATTACGAATTTTTTAACTGTAGATATATTCAACTGAAATTTTTTTATGTTAATTTTGTTTGTTGATGACTTTATTCCAGTTTAGAAGTAAAAAAGGGGTATTTTTGTTAATTTGTTTCACGATTGTTTAGGCGGGATTTTTTTGATTTTTTTGGCGCCCACACACTGCGGCCGATGTGTGGCATATATTCAGCCACGTCCTGCCGGCTGAGAAACTCTCTCAGCCTGCAGGCTGAGGTACAGTAACCCTATATATATATAATATATATATATATATATATATATATATATATATCTATATATATATATATATATATTATATATATATATATATATATATATAGGTATATATATAGGTATATATATATACATATATATATATATGTATATATAGGTATATATATATACATATATATAGGTATATATAGGTCTATATATATACATACATATAGGTATATATATATATGTATATATATATATATATACATATAGGTGTGTATATATATATATATATATATATATACCTATATATATATATATATATATATATATATATATATATATATTATATATACCTATATATATATATATACCATTATATATATATATAATGTATATATATATGTAGCTTACTTGTAATACCCCGTTCCCGGAATACGTACTTAGTTGCGTATTCAGATTTTCGGTCGTATTTTTTCGATTTGTTTCCTGTATTTATTCTGTATTATGAATTCCTTATATGATTGTTTTATCTTGGATTTGGATTCGTGGACTCGGAGTCAGCCCTAGTCTGAACCGAAGACCCGATCCTAGTGTATTACTCGATTTAGTCTTTCCGGTATTCTGATTTGACCGATTTCTGTTTCAAATATCATTTTCCAATATTATATATTTTCTATGATTTTCTAGATTTTTCTGGAATTAAAATGAAAGTCTTCAAAACCGGTGTCGACCAGTGTCGCTGATCGATTCCAGGATTTTATTTCACAATCAGCTAGGAATTTCTAGAAGGTCCTTTAGACTTTATTTCTTAGAATCATATTTTCTATCTAAATACTTTTTCTGAGAATTTTATGAATTTATGAAAATTCCAACGGAGTCGGTAGATAACTGATTCCGGGATTTTTAGTTTAAAACTATAAAGTATTTCTTAAAACGGATTTCACTATTGTTCTTAAACTAATATTCTTGATTTTTGATAATTATTTCGGGTCGTTCCGAGATACTTGAATTTCGGACGATTCCGGTATTTTTCCCGAAAGATTTCCGCATCTGCAACCGAATCCCGGGAATCCGCCACTTTCATTATTTTTCATTTTCCCTTCCAAGAGAATAATTTCCCTTTTCTATTTTCTTTCCTTTTCCTATTTTCCTTCTTTCCTTCCTCCACAATCCACAAGAATTCCAATTTCCCAAAATTCCATTTTCTCCCAAATTCCAACTTCCACTCACTTCCTCATTAAATGCCCTCTTTCTCTCTCTCTCCCATGGCGGCCAAGTGGCCAAGAGAAGGACACTCACCTCACCTCCCCACTTTACAAAAACCCCCTCTCTTTTAGTTAATTGCACCTCCTTCACAAAATAAAACCTATAAATACATTTCCTTCTCCTTTCTTTATTCACTTTCACTTCACCTTTGTCTTTCTTCTCTTCACCAAAGCCCTAATCTCCAACTCCTCTTCATCTCCTTCACCTCCACCACCTCCACCGGCGCCTCCGGCCACCCCGACTCCGGCGAGAGACCTCCGATCCCCGGCCACCATTTCTTCTCACCAACACCAACAACAAAGCCTCCAACCTCCACCTTCTTCTTCATCATCAACTTCCATCACCACCACCATCACCCCACCACCTTGTACTTCTTTTAGGTAAGTGTTCTTCTCACCAAGCCTTGGATAATTCTTAGGATACTTGTATTTTCATATCATGTATGCTTAGGTCTTCAAATCATGCCATTTGATTATCAAACACAAAACCCCCAAAATCTGTTCTGTATGCTGTTTCCAGTCGATTAGTCGACTAGACCTATAGATTAGTCAACTAGAAAACCCTAGTTGAAATGTAGCCTTTCTGGAAACACAGTTTTAGTCGACTTAGGTTATTTATTGGTCGACTAGAAACCTTGATTAGTCGACTACACCCTTGACCCTAGTCGACTAACCTTTCCTGAATCAGAAACCCAACTCTCTGGTGCACAGTTTTGGTCGACTATACCAGACTGTTAGTCGACTAACCCCTTTATTAGTCGACTACTCCTCCACCTTAGTCGACTAACTTTGGCTGTTTGTCATAGTTGATTCCTTTCTTGAATATGAACCTTATCCTCTAGACTTACATCACATATAGGTATTACTTGACTTGTCACTTGACAAACATCATCTTACCTTCTCTCCTTCTCTCTCCTCTTCTCTCTACATATTTATATCAGGTTTTGTGGCGCATCCCGAGCTTCCGTGGATTTTGGATCTTTTGGCATATTAGTGGTTTAGGCGAGTAGTCTCGCTCTTCTCTTATCTCTATTTGAGTTTCCCGTTTCGCCGGGACGATAAGTATTTCGCTTCTTATTTCCATATTCATGTATTGCACTACAATTGCTTGTATTATGGTAGCTTCATCTTGTGCTTGTACCATGCTTATGATATGCTTGTTTCTTCATCATATACCATGCGTGGCCGACCCTTCGTGGTCGTTGGACTTTGAGTCACTTCCATGTTACTACTTGTCATTGATTCAGACTTGTTAGTTGCATGCTTCCTTTTAACACATGCATATCACCTGACATCTAGTGTGTTATCATCTAACCTCCTGACCTGCTACTTTTTGGCAAGACCCACTTGTTATGATGGTTGCTTGTTAAATATCACCACTTGTCATGCTATCTTTTGACACCAGGCATGATACACCTGATACTTATAATTATCACGATAACGGGAATGTAGTATCTGATCTCTTGTTATGTATTCCAGTTATGATTCCAGTTATGATTCTTGTTATGTATTCCAGTTATGATCCTGCTCATTCCCGAAATCTGGCAATTATATTAATAAGCCATAAAAAGGACAACTTGTATGGGGAATGGGAGGAAGTGATGGATGCCGGAATGATACCTTGCTTATAGTAGTGGAATAAAATATTGACGATTCGTGTTAGTGGGACTTTGGGCCCACAGAAGATGCGTGTTAGGGGGACTTAGGGCCTCCAAACTGGTCCCAGGTGTATGGGAACTACTATAAGAAGTGATATCAGTTCTCCATCTGCTTCCGTTAACAACCCTTGGCTTGCTTATATATGGATGTATGTGGGTTGGCCGTACACCAGGTCACATACCTAGATATATGGGTCAGACAAGTAATAATAATAATAGATTCTGCTATGATTCCTGTTACACTTGCTATACATGTTATGATTCCCGTTTGGTATTCCTGTTTGGCTTTCATATGATTTGCAACTCTGATTCTATACGCTTGGATCTCTGTGGCATGAGATAATGGTATATAGATGAGGGTTTCCTTGTTTGGATTATTCCTTCGATGTATTAGTCTCATGGGACCGTGACTTAAGCGTATACAATCACTTTTGCTTGTAATCAGCTTCACTTGGTTTTCCTGTTTATGATGATTAGGTCATACCTGTTCATATATACTTCATTTGTGTTCTAACCCTCCTGTCTTCTGTACTTGACACTTGTGCTCCTCCTGACTCGCCACCTGGCATCCATATTCCTACTCGCCTGGGGAGTTTCACTGACTCCCCTGGATTCTCATGTCCAGGTTATGGAGCCCGGAGCGTGTGGATTCTCCCCGTTACTGCTCAGAGTGGCGCAGCGGTAGCGTGGATCTCCAGCTGACCGTCCAGGGCCACATCCTTCCAGGCCCCCTGTATGTCTCTCGAGTTTTCCTTTGCAAACTCGTGAGTGCCCTTTTTCTATTCATACTTGTACATTTCCTTGTATACTTGTATGTGAGCGCCCTTTATGCTGTTCATATATGTATACCTTTTGTACTCTCGCATTTGCGCATCAGTGATATAATATTATTGTAATATTGGATCACTTCTGGTGATAACTCTGTAATTGTATGTATATATGTGTTGGAATGTATAATGCACCATTTGCTTCCGTTCTCTGATTCTTGTCTGTACTGATGCTTAGCGTATATACGGGAGGGTAGTTCTGACCTACGTATATACGTTGCAGTGACGTCCCCGTATCATCCGTGGGATCGGGGCGTTACAGGATGGTATCAGAGCCTAAGCTCTAACTTCCTCAGTACGTCCAGAGGGCAAATTAATGGTAATGAAATTTGCAACTGGAATACTTGAGTCTTGGTTATACATTCCAACTACAAGTGCAGAGTTATCTATTTCTTGGCCATCCTTCCTTTGATTCCTAATCCTTCCTATCCTTTCCCTGTTTTGGTTTTATGAAGCCTTATACTATCTTAAGATATGACTAGACTAGAGAGGTAGTGGCTGGTTCTGCATGGAGCTATTATGTGATCTCTTCGGTGAATTCTATGAAGCTTGGTATTCTCCAGATCGATCTTGATCTGGCTATCTTTCAGAAGTCAGCAGTCGGAATTCTCTACGGATATTCTACATTCTCTACTATATCGTTCAGAGTGATTGATGCCTGGTATTCGGGATTCTTAATTATCGGCCTTCTTTATTATGCTCAGGACTATCAGGGTTTTCTTTATCTTCGGTGTTCTGGCTCATTTATTGCACAGCCACGACATCAGCAGTATTATTCAGCATTATTCGAAGATTTATACAGCGGAAATGCGGAGGATGATTATTGTTCAGTCGACTTGAGAGCCCTACCTCTAATGCTTCATATCTTAATTAGTATAGATTCCACCCTTGTCCCCTTTGTGTTCAATTTACCCCTTAACGAAATTGCGAGGACGCAATTTTTTGTAAGGTGGGTGGATTGTAATACCCCGTTCCCGGAATACGTACTTAGTTGCGTATTCAGATTTTCGGTCGTATTTTTTTGATTTGTTTCCTGTATTTATTCAGTATTATGAATTCCTTATATGATTGTTTTATCTTGGATTTGGATTCGTGGACTCGGAGTCAGCCCTAGTCTGAACCGAAGACCCGATCCTAGTGTATTACTCGATTTAGTCTTTCCGGTATTCTGATTTGACCGATTTCTGTTTCAAATATCATTTTCCAATATTATATATTTTCTATGATTTTCTAGATTTTTCTGGAATTAAAATGAAAGTCTTCAAAACCGGTGTCGACCAGTGCCGCTGATCGATTCCAGGATTTTTATTTCACAATCAGTTAGGAATTTCTAGAAGGTCCTTTAGACTTTATTTCTTAGAATCATATTTTCTATCTAAATACTTTTTCTGAGAATTTTATGAATTTATGAAAATTCCAACGGAGTCGGTAGATAACTGATTCCGGGATTTTTAGTTTTAAAACTATAAAGTATTTCTTAAAACGGATTTCACTATTGTTCTTAAACTAATATTCTTGATTTTTGATAATTATTTCGGGTCGTTCCGAGATACTTGAATTTCGGACGATTCCGGTATTTTTCCCGAAAGATTTTCGCATCTGCAACCGAATCCCGGGAGTCCGCCACTTTCATTATTTTTCATTTTCCCTTCCAAGAGAATAATTTCCCTTTTCTATTTTCTTTTCCTTTTCCTATTTTCCTTCTTTCCTTCCTCCACAATCCACAAGAATTCCAATTTCCCAAAATTCCATTTTCTCCCAAATTCCAACTTCCACTCACTTCCTCATTAAATGCCCTCTTTCTCTCTCTCTCCCATGGCCGGCCAAGTGGCCAAGAGAAGGACACTCACCTCACCTCCCCACTTTACAAAAACCCCCCTCTCTTTTAGTTAATTGCACCTCCTTCACAAAATCTAAAACCTATAAATACATTTCCTTCTCCTTTCTTTATTCACTTTCACTTCACCTTTCTCTTTCTTCTCTTCACCAAAGCCCTAATCTCCAACTCCTCTTCATCTCCTTCACCTCCACCACCTCCACCGGCGCCTCCGGCCACCCCGACTCCGGCGAGAGACCTCCGATCCCCGGCCACCATTTCTTCTCACCAACACCAACAACAAAGCCTCCAACCTCCACCTTCTTCTTCATCATCAACTTCCATCACCACCACCATCACCCTACCACCTTGTACTTCTTTTAGGTAAGTGTTCTTCTTCACCAAGCCTTGGATAATTCTTAGGATACTTGTATTTTCATATCATGTATGCTTAGGTCTTCAAATCATGCCATTTGATTATCAAACACAAAACCCCCAAAATCTGTTCTGTATGCTGTTTCCAGTCGATTAGTCGACTGGACCTATTGATTAGTCGACTAGAAAACCCTAGTTGAAACGTAGTCTTTCTGGAAACACAGTTTTAGTCGACTTAGGTTATTATTGGTCGACTAGAAACCTTGATTAGTCGACTACACCCTTGACCCTAGTCGACTAACCTTTCCTGAATCAGAAACCCAACTCTCTGGTGCACAGTTTTGGTCGACTATACCAGACTGTTAGTCGACTAACCCCTTTATTAGTCGACTACTCCTCCACCTTAGTCGACTAACTTTGGCTGTTTGTCATAGTTGATTCCTTTCTTGAATATGAACCTTATCCTGTAGACTTACATCACATATAGGTATTACTTGACTTGTCACTTGACAAACATCATCTTACCTTCTCTCCTTCTCTCTCCTCTTCTCTCTACATATTTATATCAGGTTTTGTGGCGCATCCCGAGCTTCCGTGGATTTTGGATCTTTTGGCATATTGGTGGTTTAGGCGAGTAGTCTCGCTCTTCTCTTATCTCTATTTGAGTTTCCCGTTTCGCCGGGACGATAAGTATTTCGCTTCTTATTTCCATATTCATGTATTGCACTACAATTGCTTGTATTATGGTAGCTTCATCTTGTGCTTGTACCATGCTTATGATATGCTTGTTTCTTCATCATATACCATGCGTGGCCGACCCTTCGTGGTCGTTGGACTTTGAGTCACTTCCATGTTACTACTTGTCATTGCTTCAGACTTGTTAGTTGCATGCTTCCTTTTACACATGCATATCACCTGACATCTAGTGTGTTATCATCTGACCTCCTGACCTGCTACTTTTTGGCAAGACCCACTTGTTATGATTGGTTGCTTGTTAAATATCACCACTTGTCATGCTATCTTTTGACACCAGGCATGATACACCTGATACTTATAATTATCACGATAACGGGAATGTAGTATCTGATATCTTGTTATGTATTCCAGTTATGATTCCAGTTATGATTCTTGTTATGTATTCCAGTTATGATCCTGCTCATTCCCGAAATCTGGCAATTATATTAATAAGCCATAAAAAGGACAACTTGTATGGGGAATGGGAGGAAGTGATGGATGCCGGAATGATACCTTGCTTATAGTAGTGGAATAAAATATTGACGATTCGTGTTAGTGGGACTTTGGGCCCACAGAAGATGCGTGTTAGGGGGACTTAGGGCCTCCAAACTGGTCCCAGGTGTATGGGAACTACTATAAGAAGTGATATCAGTTCTCCATCTGCTTTCGTTAACACCCTTGGCTTGCTTATATATGGATGTATGTGGGTTGGCCGTACACCAGGTCACATACCTAGATATATGGGTCAGACAAGTAATAATAATAATAGATTCTGCTATGATTCCTGTTACACTTGCTATACATGTTATGATTCCCGTTTTGTATTCCTGTTGGCTTTCATATGATTTGCAACTCTGATTCTATACGCTTGGATCTCTGTGGCATGAGATAATGGTATATAGATGAGGGTTTCCTTGTTTGGATTATTCCTTCGATGTATTAGTCTCATGGGACCGTGACTTAAGCGTATACAATCACTTTTGCTTGTAATCAGCTTCACTTGGTTTTCCTGTTTTATGATGATTAGGTCATACCTGTTCATATATACTTCATTTGTGTTCTAACCCTCCTGTCTTCTGTACTTGACACTTGTGCTCCTCCTGACTCGCCACCTGGCATCCATATTCCTACTCGCCTGGGGAGTTTCACTGACTCCCCTGGATTCTCATGTCCAGGTTATGGAGCCCGGAGCGTGTGGATTCTCCCCGTTACTGCTCAGAGTGGCGCAGCGGTAGCGTGGATCTCCAGCCGA
>JAVJIF010022393.1:27500-30492 GCA_038442645.1 Agave tequilana
CTGTCCTTCTTGAAGGCATCTGCATTTGGGCGAGTGCGTCACGTTCTTTGAGGTAAGGAATCTACTTTTCGTCAAGTCTCCTCTGTCGTTTTTGAATTATTGCCGGTGAGTGGATTTACTTTTGAGCTGGAAAGATAAGTGCGTTGTCATTTTCTTCTTTTGCTTTTGATCTGGCGATGCTGTGGAATCGGGTGATGCTTTTGAGCTGGAGATGCTGTCTGCTTTTGTCGTCTTGTGATGAGTGACAGTATTTTGTCTTCTTGTGATGAGTGCTTTGTCTTCTGTCTTCTGATGGTGGAATCTGCAGAAAGTGTCTCTTTCTTCTCTCCCTCTCTCTCTCTCTTTTTTTTACATATCAAAGGATCTTGGCCACCGATGGGATCGGTGGTGGTGGAGGATGTCGTGGAGTTTGCCCGGGAAGGTTGAGTTGCTTCTGCATCTTCTTAAATTTTAGATTGTAAGAACTGTTGGAATTCGTCTTCTGAATAAGAGTCGTCTGGGAGTTGAACTGGGGTTTTGGAGTTGGATTTTGGAGTAGTGGAAGGATCCGTTTGCTTGGCAATTTGTTGAATATGATGTTGGAGTTTTTTGTCGGTGGCGAGGAATTCAGTAACTATTGTGTACGAACAGAGAGCTTGATTAAATTTGTCCCACCATTTAATTTTGAATTCTCGGAAGAGACTCATAGGAAATTTGTCGGCAATACTATAATGTTGAGCAACTCTGTAACTCCACAGAAAATCCATGGAACCTTGAATTCTCTGTAGAACTATACTATCTTGACATAGTGTAGTCCTTTGGCTTTGAGTAGGTAGGGATTGAAGCCTTTGAGTATTTCTGGTGGTAGAATATCTGTGTGGGTCCGTATGAATGCCACCACTCATAGAACCAAATTAGAAAATCTTCTTGACAGTTTGAATGAAAGGTAAAAAAATCATGAATGATCAAATGGTCTGTAGAGGAATGCGCGATACCAGGCCATCCGATAATCATGATAGGAGTACCTTTTGGAATGTAATTGACTATAAAATCCTTCATTGTAGCATAGGATGCCCATTTTGTCGGTTTGATTTCTCTTTTGATGATGCATTTTGAATAAGAGATTCTGTCGGGATTGTTTTTGTCCATAGAATGATATAGCTCAATAGAGCCAGAATCAACGAGAATAAATTCATAATATCGTTGAGTTTTGAGTGGGTCGTCTGGAATCCATTAACAACCAGAAGGTAGGATTTATTAACAAATGAGGAGAGGGGTTGTAATCAGGAATTTCAGTAAAGGTGGTAATGAGTAGATGTTCTGGATTCCTTTTGGTGAAATAAGGAGATGAATCAGATGTTGACTGAGGGCGTGATGTGTTTTGATTTTGGCAGAGGGCGTTTGAAGAGTCATGGCATAATGAAGAGGAGGAAAATTACCTAAGACTTGGAATTTATTGGGACTTTGAATAGGCGAGGATGAAAGTGATGAGATTTTTATTTCATAGTCTTTGGAATTGACGGTCTTTTGAATCGGAGATTTGCCTTTTTCGGTACTCATTTTGAATTTGTGGTTAAGAATTCACGAGTTAGGAAATCAGGTAAGGAATTTTTTGAACCTTTAAGATACTCTATACCAAAATCAAAAATAGAAAGAATGGCTTGCCATCTAGCAAAAATTTGCTTAGATGCAATTTTGAACATCTTTTTCAAGAATAAATTTAGCGGATTGACAATCAATTCGGAGAAGGAATTTTTTATTCAGAAGATCATCTTTGAATTAGAAATACATTGAACAATGGAAAGAATTTCCTTTTTGATGGTGGAGTAAGATTTTTGAGGACCGAGCCATACACCAGAATGAAATCTAACCAGTTGCTCATGAGATGTTTGTTGAAATCTTTGTTTCAGTATGCCACCATATCCTATATCCGATGCATATCGTTTCAACTATCATGAATGCATGAGGATGAGGAATGCATAGACATGGTAATGAATGGACTTTCTCTTTAATTTGTTTGACTATTTGAATGCATGAGGATGAGGAATGCATAGAAAACTCTCTCAGTTGGCGGGACGTGGCAACATCAGAGCCACAAATCTGTCATAAATTGTGGCGGACAAAAACTTCAAAAATCCGCCTAATTTAATGTCAGTCATGTCAACTTTGTATTTTCCGAAAATACCCTCACTCACAAACTTTTTACCTTATGTAAAAACATGTCCTTTCAAAAAATTTACATATATAAAATTTCACCTGATCATTTTGTTTAAAAAATTTTGTTTAAAAATTATAAATTTACAGACCTGGTCACAGTGTCGAACCGGGTCACAGTTTTTTACATTTGTATTGTAGATGACTGCGACCTTGGTCGCTGTGTCGTCCCGGGTCACAGTTTTTTTTACAATTGTATTGTAGATGACTGCGACCTTGGTCACTGTGTCGTCCCGGGTCGCAGTTGTTTCAATATTCGTTGTAGTGTCATACAACCATGGTCGCAGTGTATTTAACGTCATCTGTTTTTTAATTTCCCTAGTCGCAGTTTGTTATGTTTGCAGTGTACACTGTAGATGACTGCGACCTTGGTCGCAGTGTTGAACCGGGTCACAGTTTTTTACATTTGTATTGTAGATGACTGCGACCTTGGTCGCTGTGTGTGTCTCGGGTCGCAGTTTTTTTACATTTGTATTGTAGATAACTGCGACCTTGGTGGCAGTGTTTTAAAAATTATTTGTTTTTTATTCTCTTATAATTTTTAAATAATCATTGGTCTAAATTTTTTATTTTTTCTAAATCTGACAACGAGCGGTCAAAAAATTGTCTTGTGGGGAAATAATAATAAACAATAACGAAAGTTACCGAAAGAATAGCTTTCCATAAGGGGTATTTAGTAATTTAACTTCTTCCTATAAGCGGGCCGCAATTTACTGCGGTGACAAATATTGAGCCACGTCACCGCAGGCTGAGAGAGTCTCTCAGCTGCAGGCTGATATACATTTCTCTCTCTCTCTCT
>JAVJIF010022394.1:0-45178 GCA_038442645.1 Agave tequilana
TATCTAGTACATTGAAAATGTCGTCCAAAATTTGATGATACATGGATTACTCGAGAAGACCTGCATCGATTAGACCCGGAGTTGTTGGAGTTCTATGAGAGCCACTCGAAGCCATACTCGACGGGGTCGAGTTCTGTTCGTCCCGGGAGTATTGATGTGGGCATCAGACCGGTTCCTTTACGTACATATCAGCATCGTCGTCATCGTGTCACGTCGACACCATTTTGGGCCTGATTTTGAGCCCTAATTGTTTATGAGTCAGTTGTTATTATTGGAGGATCGTATAGTTCATATTTATTCTGTTCGTGTTTTTCGTTTGAGTCATTGGATTTCGGTTGAGTCAGTTTGAGGAGTCCTGATTAGGTCTAGTTTATTGAGTCTTTTTTTTATTTCGTATTGTTTTATTGAGCCAGTGTTTAGTACCACATCGGTTATGTAGTGAAACTCTTCTTTGTAAGGGTCTATTTAAAAGACTCGGTTTGATGAATAAAAATATTGAATATTTGGATAAAAAAGCTTTTTATGTTTTTGATGCAGTCTATTTTTGATTGATTCAACTGGTGGTGAAGCCTAGATCCGGTTGCGACCTGTGATCATATTCAAAAACCCTAAATTCTCTTATTTGGTATTTGATTCCACATCAATTAATCTATACTTAAAATGAGAGAGGGAGGGAGAGAAATAGGGAGAGAACTAGGGTTTTCACTTGTCATAATATTGTCACGCGCTCATTGTTTTAAATATCGGCTGATATACTGATATATTAGTCGAGATACCAGTATTTTATCAAAAATGATATGATAAGTGAAAAAATTTACTGGATATCGTTTTGGACCGATATTGGCCGATATATCGTCACGTGCCCGATATATCGCCCGATATCCGAGATGAAATATCCGATATACCGGCCCTTATAGTTACTTATTTGGATAATAATTATTATTTTTTGCTTGAGAGATTTTTTATTTTATTCTTTGTTCATTATTGTATTTCAATGATGTTTTATTATATGATGTTTAGATAATAATTTATTTCTTTTAATAATGTCTTATATGTATTTACTATTGATATATCAACCGGTATTTAGTGCCATATTGCGATATATCACCCGGTATCCGGTATCCGGTATCCGGTACATAATTTTTGCCGATCGGTATATCGCTGATATCCAATATTTAAACACTGCACGCTCTTCATCATGATATGAAGCTGTTAACACAACTTGAGTTCTTTAAGAAAATAACTACCTTTTATAATGTGAATCAGGACTTCATGGCACTTCTTGCTTACGAGGAGCCTGAAAAATCACCGATGTTTCATTTACTGAGCCCAGAATATCGGCAGAATGTTGCAGATTGTCTAAATCGAGCAATCCTTGGTATGCTGATTGTATACCCAGCTAGTTTCTTATTTGCTAAAGTTACTTGGTATTTTATCCACTTATTGCTAATCCGTGCATGCAAGTCAACTCTAACCCTGTTCTTGTCGTTAATCTCAGCACATGCTAATCTTCCTAGCTATTCTTCAATGGAGAGGCTGATTCAGCAAGCTACAGTTGTTAGGCAACTCCTACACGAGGAGGTGGGGATGGTAAATATTTATAACCTTGTCTTAGTGTTAGCTTAGTCTCCTCTTTCTTCCCTTCTCCTTCTTTGGTTCTTATTTTTTATTATTTTAATTTCACTCTGATACCAGGATCATTCCTGTTGTCATATAATACTCTTTGATGATGAAAATATGTTTTAGCTTCACATCTTGAATGGCCACTGGTCAGTCCTACATCGCACAGTGGTTAGAAATTAATTCTCATTGCTGAGACATCAGCAAATGTAATATTATCTTGCTACTTGAACTTGTGTTAGCAGGACAGCCCTCCATTTTCTTTGAAAGCATTTCTGAGAAGCTAATGTGAGAAGAATGGCTCTTCGTATAGTTTCGAAGCCATGCCTACATGTTGCTTTAGTAGACAACTGTCGAGTCGAGCTGCTTTGGATTCATGGAATGGCATTTGGTTGAGGGTAAAGCATTAATGTTTTGACTGGTTGGTATGCAATGGTTCTTGATAATGGCATTGGCTTTCAAGATGTCGACCAATTGGCTGTGATTTATTGGGACAGATCTGCTCTCTTCTTCTTCTTCTTCTCTCTCTCTCTCTCTCTCTCTCTCTCTCTCTCTCTCTCTCTCTCTCTCTCACATTCTCTTTTTGCTATCTTTATGTTAAACAAACAAAATGTAAAGTACTGCTGTGGGAAGTTTTTGCTTGTTGCCCAAAGGCTTGTAAAATTTTGTATCTGTATTTACTATGCAGATAAAATCTCTGTGATGTTCAACTTGAATTGCTACTTGAGGCATGGCAATATATAGTGTTTGCACTTCGGGCATGGTTTGATAGTTCTTTTAAGCAGGGCTATGTTTATTGAAATTCTTAAAAGTGTCGTCATAAACCTTGTAAACAAAGTTTTATTGAATTATTTGCAGTGAGAAGTTCTCACTGCAAATAATTTAGCAGGCTTTGGACTTTTATTTTCTTCTGTTTTTCTTTTGCAGGACTTCTATTGAGGAACTGATCCTTGCATGCATATTCTAATTTGGGTCCTAATCTTTTTGTAAGGTAAAACATCATATTTGTTCAGAAATGTTTATTGTATTTGCTTGTGCACACTAATGCCTCTGTGAGCATTTGTTGTTTACTACTTTTCTTTTTTCCTCTTTTTGAAGAACAAGTGTTTCTGTTATCGTCACTTTTTTCTTTTCCTTTGTCCATTTTTCTTTTTTCCTTTTGGAGAATAAGCATCTGCTAGCTAAATTTAAATTACTGACCTCTTGTCCTTGCAAAGAGTTTTACACCGTGCTAGTCTTTAAAGAGAATACATCCGGCTAAAATGTACTACAAGTAGAAAGTAGAAGGAAAAATAACAAATCATGTCATAATTGATGCCACAAGAAACTCATCAGATCCTCTCCAACTTGTCTGCCTGAAAAACTGGATTGGCCACATATAGCGTTTATCTCTGGAACATGAAGTTCTGAAGCCATGTATAGCGTTTATCTCTGGAACATGAAGTTGCAAGCAAAGCTTATAGAGTATTAGTACGTACAGATTAGGAAAGAAAAGAAAAAAAACTGTAGGTTGGGCATGGCATAAGAATCTCTTTACCAATTTTTTCCCCTTTTTGTGAAACCCTTTAAAAGAAATCTTGAGAGAGAAATCGGGTTTTTTTTTTGGGGGGGTGGGGGGGACTTGCTATTAATTGGTTAGATGATGAATCTTCTAGATATTCATGGAGAGGATTTATATTCCTAAGCTTACTAGTTTTCATAGTTAATATGGTAATCTTAGGTCTTGTATTAGAGCTCTCCTAATACTAAAACTAGATGTGTTGTTGTAGCAAGTGTAACACCCTGTTCCCGAAATACATACTTAGTTGCGTATTCAGATTTTTTTTATCATATTTTTTGATTTATTTCTTGTATTTGTTTTGTATTATGAATTATTTATATCATCGTTTTGCCTTGGATCTGAATTCGTGGACTCGGAGTCAGCTTTAGTCTGAACCGGGAACCTGATCCTAGAGTATTGCTCGATTTGGTCTTTTCGGTATTCAGACTTAACCGATTTCAATTTCAAACATTATTTCTAATATTTTAGATTTTCTATGATTTTTTATAATTTTTTTGAATTAAATTACAAAATCGTCAACACCGATATCGACCGGTACCGCCGATCGATTTTAGGATTTTTAATTTACAAACGAGATCGAATTTCTAAAAACTGTTTTCACATTATTTCTTAAAATCGTATTTTCTAATTTAATGTATTTTTGGAGAATTTTCCTGAAATTATCAAAACTTGGCCGGATTTGGTGTCGCCAGTATTGCTGGTCGATTTCAGGATTTTAGTTTACAATCGGGATTGAATTTCTAAATTTCGCTTTCATATTGCTTTTTAAAATCACATTTCCTTTTTAATGTATTTTTTGAGTTTTTTTTTTCTGAATTTATCAGAATTTAGCCGGATTTGGCGTCGACCGGTATCGCTGGAAGATTCCAGAATTTTAATTTAAAAAAGAGATTTTATTTTTGAAAACTGATTTCACATTATTCCTCAAAGTAATATTTTCTACTTCCGAAAATTTTTGGGGATTTTTCTGGAATGGTCAATTTTTCTGACATTAAAAATAATATTATATATATATATATATGGAATTTCCCCTTCCTTCTTTTCTTTTCTTTTCTTTTCTTTCCCCCATCCCATCACCGGCGCCCACATGGGGCCGGTCCCATCACCACAACCCCCCCCCCCCCAAATCACATCCCCCCTCTCTTTCTTCTCTTTTCTTTTCCCTTTTTTATTTTCCTTTTTTTTCTTCTTCTTTCTCTTTACTTCTTTCCTTCTTTTTCTCTCCTTCCTCTTTCTCCCTGGCGACCGCCGCCCAGGCCAGAGCGTCGTTCGCCAGCGCCGCGCGCCACTCCGGCGACCCCCAACTCTGGCAATCCCCCTAGATTTCTTTCATCCCTCTTTTATTTTATTTTTTTTCTTTTTCTTTCCTTTTCCTTTTCTTTTTCCTCTTCTCCTTCTTCTTCCCCAGCTCCGCGCCGCCTCGGTCTTCGCTGACCTTTAGCGACAGTCTCCCTCCTTCTCTCTTCCCTCTCTTTTTTTTCCTCGCCTTTTCTTCTTCTCTTCTTCTTCTTCTTCTTCTTCTTCTTCTTTTTCTTCTTTCTTTTTCCTTTTCTTGTTTCCTTTTTTCCTTCTTTTCTTTTTTCCTTCCTAGAGCTCTAGCCGACGACCGCCGGTAACCCGGCAGCCGCCGTACCGCCCCTGGGCGGCCACCTAGCCGGCCAGCCCCACTCCCCTTCTCCGATCTCTTCTCCTCTCTCTCTCTCTCTCTCTCTCTCTCCCCCCTCCCCTTCTCTCTCTCACTTCTCTGTTGGGTCGCCAACGGCGGCCAGAGCCTCCATCGGCCACCTGGTCAGTAGAGGGCCGACCAGCCTCCCTTCCCCTTTCTCTCTTTTGCTCTCTCCTCCCCCTCTCTCTTCTTTCCCTCTCTTCATTTCTCTCTCTATTTCTCTCTCTACTTGTATACCTCTCTCTGGTATTAGTGGGATTGCCCGGGCCCGTGCGCGTGTATTTCTGGGATTACAGCATATTTTAATATTTTAGGCGAGTGTCCTCGCCATTTTATTGGGTCTCCCCGCTTCGACGGGTTGAGTTATGTTTCGGAGAGTCATGTATTTTTTACCCCGTTGTATTTTATATTTTGTATTGTATCGTGTGATTGTATTTGTATGTGGCCAAGTACCTTAAACTGGATATGTGCTATACCTGCGACAAATGCTTGTACTAGAGTAATTTACTTCCTGTACATATATACTGCCTGTGATGTGTCTTATTACTGCTTCATATCATGCGTGACCGACCCTTCGTGGTCGTTTAGCTCCGGGCTCTCTACTTGACCTCCAGGCCCTATCAGCCTCCAGGCTTCTCCACTCCATGGTGGTTTAGTTATTATCACGTTGATATGTGTGCTCATGTGGTGCTAACATTTCGTGCAGGTACTATACCCAGCCTCCGGGTTGCGTTCAGCCTTCGGGCTTTATATACCCAACCTTCGGGTTGCGTTTAGCCTCCGGGCTCTCATGCTCTGCCAGGTAAGCGAGCCTAGCGCTCAGTGCTCTATCGCTAATTTCGTCCGAGTGTAGTTACACCGCGTGTGATTGTTGTACGTCATCGTGACTTCGCTACGAGCGGTAACTACACCGGGCGTGATATTATATTTCAAGAATCCTGCCTGCTATCATGTATTTATATACATTGACCTGTATTTCTAGTACTTATGTACTCCTGTAATTTCTAAACCTATCCTGCTCCTGCTATTCTCGTAATATGATAATTACACAATAATAAACTATAAAAAGGCCAACTTACATCGATTAAGGGGGAAAGTGATGGACTTCAAGCGGTGAATATGTTTATAATGGTATTACGTATGTTGTGCAATTCTAATTTCCGGATCTACTTGAGGGCCTCTAGATATCTGAGGGTAGCGTTGACTCCCTATCTCCTATTATATTTCTGAATGGGCATAATATAAGACCCCACCTTCTTGTTTGCTTAGCGGCAGGTTCCGGGTCAGCACTGGAACATCCTGAACCATGGTTCCAGGTATGTACGGGACTCACTGTAAATATAACACATTGATCTTATCATCAGTTTTCAATAACAACCTTAACTTACTCATATATGGATGTATGTGTGTTGGGACGCTGGGCACATACCTAGATATATGGGTAGGGCGAGTAGTAATAATAATAAAGTGTTAATCAATAACTAGCTGTGCTATTTTGAAACTTGGGTTGTATACGCTCGGAGTACGGTAACATGAGATAAAGGTATATATATGAGGGTTTCCTTGTTTGGATTATTCCTTTGATGTACTAATCTCATGAAGCCATAAATCGAGCCTGTATAGCTAGTTTTGCATGTATTTGGTACTATCAGTTTTATTGGCTTTCAATCGATTTTAGGACGTTTTCATAGTTTAGGAGTCAATTCAGGTTATATCAACTCAGAATACAGTGACGTGAGGTATATAGTAGTATATATATGAGGGTTTTTCTTGTTTGGATTATTCCTTCAACGTACTAACTTCACGAATTGATAATTTGGGCTTATATAACTGGTTTTACTATAGTTACTTTACTTGCTATCTCTTACTTGCTCCTGTATGCCTGTACTCACGACACAGTTTTCAATGCATGTTTATGATTCGAATTTATCGATACACGCGTGCTTATCTTTGCACGTCACTTGGCATTCGCAATACCACTCGTCGAGGAGTTCTGACTCCCCTGAATCCTCATGTCAGATCCTGGAGCTTGGAGCTCAGGATTCTCCCAGTTGCTGATCAGATAAGCGCAGTGAATACGTGAATTTTCGGTAGACCGTTTGGAGCCCCGTCCTTCCAGGCCCCCTGCTCGTCTCCCGAGTTTTCTTTTTGTAATTCGTGAGCATATTTTGTACTATTCTCAATTGTATATCTCTTTGTATTCTCATAATTGCGCCTATCAGTGATATAATATTCTTGTAATATTGTATTACATTCTGTGATAACTTTGTAATGTACTCATATGTTGGAATGTATAATGCACCTCGTACTTTCGTACTCTGATTCTTATCTGTACTCATGCTTAGCATATATATGTGAGGGTATTTTTGACCTACATATATACGTTGCAGTAACGTCTCTGTACCAGCGGGATCGGGGCGTTACAGGATGGTATCAGAGCCCAGGCTCTCACATCCACAGTACAACCAGTCGGCAAATTAATGGTAATGAAATTTGTCACTGGTATGCATGATCCTGATTATACAGTGCAACTACAAGTGCGGAGTTATATTTTTTTCTTGATCGTCCTTCCTTGATTCTTGTATCTCTTTCATTTTTTCTATTCCGATTTTTGTAGTTTTATACCAACTTAAGATATGGATAGACTGGAGATATAGCGACAGAGGGCAGAATGAAGCCATTATACGATCTCTTCGATTAGCTCTATGAAACTCGGGTTTTCTCAGAATCGATCTACTATTGGACTATTATCCAGAACACGACACTCATGACTCACCTCGGTTATTAGAAATTTTTGATCATGTCCTTCAGAGCCACAATGCCTAGCAGTCTTCCTAGATTTGATGAGTCACAGACCCTACTAGCCTTGCCAAGTAAGAGTCGTGATTTAGCCACTCGATCCTAACCAGGCGTGGGCCTTGCTGCAGCCTGGCGCTTAACATTTAGCGATGTGTAACACGCTGACTTCGCAGCGGGAGCTGCGCCAAGTGCGAGCGTCGCAGAGCGTTAGCTCTGCCACACCCTAGTGTTAAGTGTCTGACGCTGTGTTACACAATGGCCCCACTTGGGCCTGGCTTCGCTCGTAGCTAGTTCCGTCAATATTTAACCTCGTAGCCTCATTCCCCAATTTCTCTCGCCTAATGTGTTGCATAAACTTAGTGAACCATGTTTTCTACCCGCTTCTGCATCAACTTATCATAATCTTTGCCGATAATCTATCCGGCCAACCTTACATGGCCTGTTTATTCTCTAAGTATTTCATCTATAGTCGAGTTATCATTCAGAAGACGGTTGTTCTTTATTCTTGGCTATGACTTTCAGAGTTTTCAATGTTTTATATTCAAAACCCGTTATTATCGGTTTTCTTTATCCATGATCTCTTTTATCAGGATTGTCCTCATTTTCGATCTTCTGATCTACTCTCGAAGTAATGGTAAGTATTCAGCACGTCGGAGGATCGTATTGTAGACTCTTAGTCAAGCACAACTTCATGCCAAGCAGAGATTTTATATTATGGGTTTTATTACTATGGATTTCTACGAATTTTTACGGACTTTATCAGTTTTATCTCGCAGTTCGGAAAAGAATATTATTGATCATTTCACCAATTCAATCGCTTATATTATTCAGATGAGTCACTCTACAAAAGTTCTGGCGGTATTCCCTTATTAGCAGTTATCAGATCAGTGTTAGTATGTCACCGTCAGAAGATTGATACGGTAGGAAGTACAGAAGGCATCAATTCTCGAGGTCTTGTTCAGTCTGTTCGGATAATTACCCTTCATTATTTATATCTTAATTGGTATAAACATCATCCCTATCTTTCTTGTGTTCATTTTACCCCTTATCAAAATTGTGAGGACGCAATTTTTGTAAGGTGGATGGAATGTAACACCCCGTTCTCAGAATACGTACTTAGTTGTGTATTCAGATTTTTTGATCATATTTTTTGATTTACTTCCTGTAATTATTTTATATTATGAATTATTTATATGATCGTTTTGCCTTGGATCTGGATTTGTGGACTCGGAGTCAGCTTTAGTCTGAACCGGGGACCTGATCCTAGCATATTCCTCGATTTGGTCTTTTCAGATTCGAATTTGACCGATTTCAGTTTCAAACATTATTTTCTAATATTTTATATTTTTTATGATTTTTTAGAATTTTTCTGAATTACATTACAAAATCTTCAAAACCAGTATCGACCAGCGCCGCTGATCAATTCTAAGATTTTTAATTTACAAATGGAATTGAATTTTTAAAAATTATTTTCACATTATTTCTTAAAATCATATTTCGAACTTAATGTTTTTTTGGAGAATTTTCTGAAATTATCAAAACTTGGCTGGATTTGGTGTCGGCCAGTTTCGATGATCGATTCCAAAATTTTTAGTTTACAATCGAGATTAAAGCTTTGGATTCCGCTTTCATATTGCTTTTCAGAATCACATTTTTTAATGTATTTTCTGAGAATTTTCTGAATTATCGGAATTTGGTCAGATTTGGTGTCACCAGTATCGCTGGAAGATCTCAAGATTTTTAATTTAAAAATGAAATTTTATTTCTGAAAACTGATTTCAAATTATTCCTTAAAGTGATGTTTTCTACTTTCGGGTATTTTTGAAGATTTTTCTGGAATGGTCAATTTTTCGACATTAAAATAATATTATATATATTTGGAATCTTTCCCTTCCTTCTTTTCTTTTTCTTTTCTTTTCTTTCCCCCATCCCATCACGGGCGCCCACATGGGGACGTCCCATCACCACACCCCCCATCACATTCCTCCCTCTCTCTCTCTCTCTCTCTCTTCTTCTTCTTCTTCTTCTTCTTCTTTTCCTTTTTTCTTTCCTTTTTCCTTCTTCTGTCTCTTCTTCTTCTTTAATTATTTTTCTCTCCCTGGAGACCGCCACCTAGGCTGTTGGCCCAAAGGCCTATCACTCTAGTTTTGATGATGATCAACTCATGTAGTTATATTTGCTAATGATCTTGTTTAATTAGTGACAGATTCTTTATCAAGATCTTAGTAGGTGCAAAGCTCAACAAAGGATTAAATGTCAAGATTTGGAGCTAGCACGGGGTGATCCAAGGAGCTTTGGATCAAGCTTGGACCAAGTCAAGACGATAAGAAGCCTTCAAGGGAAGACTTCAAGAAGTTGAAGACTTGTGTCTAGGTATAAGATTTTTATTTGTTTTAGATAAAAATGTAAAGGATAGAATAGATTGGTGGATTGCTCAAGTATATCTTATGCACACACTCTTGATAGAATTGCTTTCATAAAAAGATTTTCATGTTTAGAAAAGAATTTTTATTTGAGAAAAAGATTTTTCATTGGACAAAATACATGTCTTGGTTTTTGATGTTACCTATATACATATCTTTCAAAACCAAGTTTAGTGCTTTATGTCAAAAACTAGATATTTCATCTTGATTGTGTAGTGGATCATATCCATACACACTATGCTTTAAAGTATATCTTGTTTTGTATTTGATAAGATTTTCCTTATGACAAAATATCTACTTTGGGTTTTGGTAATCTCTTATATACATATCCTTTAACCAAAACAAGTTTAGTGCTTTATGTCAAAAACTAGATATTTCATCTTGATTGTGTAGTGGATCATATCCATACACACTATGCCTTAAAGTATATCTTGTTTTTGTATTTGATGAAAATTTGGAAAAACATGTTGATTTAGAAAAACAGTTTTTATTATGAGCCAATATTTTCAAGTTACAAAAATAGTCAAATCTTTAATAACATGCCTTGATTTTGTGCAAGCATGTTTCTATATTATAAAACTATTTTTGTAGAATTTCTAAGTATTTATGGGATTTTTTTTATTAAGCCAAAAGACCAATCTTTAAATCCCAAATTTCTGGTTCTGGCAGTTCTGATTTTTCAGAACTGACAGTGGTCGGTCGACCGGGTCGGTCGACCGGACGTGCACAGACGTGCACGCCTGTGTGCACTGGAGAACGGTCGACCGTGCCGGTCGACCGCTTCAGAGAGTCTGCTCTCTGGAAATTCCGGTCGACCGCACCGGTCGACCGACAGAGAAGTAATTCTCTGCTCCAGGTGCGCGGTCGACCGGGCGGTCGACCGGAGGCTCCAACGGTCGGATTCTTGACCGTTGACGGTCGACCGGACCGGTCGACCGGCAGCTCTGACAGAGCCCAATGGTCAGATTTTTCTGGCCTCTATAAAAGGGGGTTTTGTCATTGTTTTGAGCCAAGATTTTTGGAGACCTTAGAGCCTGTTTTCTCATATTCATTTCAGAGGTTTTCTCCACAAAAATAGTGAGCTAATACTTCCAATCAAAAGGGAAGATTTTATAAGAGTGTAAAAGTGATTTCTTGAGATTTTCACCAAAGATTCTTTCCTTGCTTTCTCACACAAACACTTGAGCATCCATTGAGCTATTCATCCTATAGGTGTTGTAGTGAGAGTTTTTGTAGGTGATCAAGTGTTTAGATCACCAAGATTTCATCTTGTACTTTGAGGAGGCGGGCAAGTGTGCTCGCGGTGTTTTGAGTTCGGGTGCGGACTTGTTGTACGAGGTGCGGCCTCGACGAGCCGGTGGGCTTGTGGTGTGTAAGGGACTTTGGGAGTCCGAGGGCTTGTAGGTGTTGCGGCACCAAGGAGAGATCCGGTTGGATCGTGCATAGTGGAAATCCTTCGTGTGTCGAAGGCGGGGATGTAGAGCAAGTGTGCTCGAACCTCGAAACAAACCCTTTGTGTTTGCGATTGCTCACTCTTGCTCTCTTACTCTTTTTGTCTCACTTATATCTTGCATTACTTTATAGTCTTTATCTCTTATATGCATGATATACCTTTGTGCTCATAATTGCTATACTTGCTTGGGATTGTTATTAACACTAGTATTCAACCAGAGAGCCAACGCGGCACCTCAACCCATTCAAGGGAATTTAGAGGAGTTTGTCCAAAGCCTCGCAAGGGGAATTCGGCAACACTCTTGTGTTATACATAAGTGTTCAATTAAAAGAAGTTTAATTTGGTCAACTTAGTTTTAATTCCGCATTATTTGTTCATAAGTGACCATTAGATTAGCCATCACCTATTCACCCCCCCTCTAGGTGATCTTACAATTGGTATCAGAGCCAAGTGCTCTTGATATTGGGTCTAACAACCTAGAGTTAAAGATCCTACTTTTAGGCTAATCACAATATTTTGTACACACACCATGAACTTCATGTCACCACCCACCTTTGACATCCTTAACATCCAAATTTGGAAGGTTAAGATGTCATTGTACCTCAAAGCCTTAGGATTTCATGTCTATCTTGCCACTACTAATAATGCTTATTCTTTAGATGGTAAGAACATTGAGGCTAATGCAAAAGCCCTTCATGCTATTAAGTCAACCCTAAATGATGATTATTTATCTAGGGTTCTAATGTTGAATCGGCTTTTGTAGTATGGAACATCATCACCTCCCTCGGCGAAAAAGATCTATACTATGCGGGGAGCGATTCGGACGTTGGAAGCGACATCTCCAACGTATGCTATATGGTCCAAGGGGATAACCCCCTGAGGTAAACTCCGGATCCGAGGATGAGGATGTTAATATGTCATATGATGAGCTTAATACATTTTGCCAATTATTGCTTGAGAAATATGACATGATTAAAAAGAATAATAAAAATTTGAAAAAGGAAATTGCTTGCATGCATAAGGAACATGACTCATATAGAAATAACATTGCATGCTTAGAAAAAGATAATGAAAGTTGAAAAAAGAAATTTGATTGCATGCATGTAGAAAATGATTCTTTTAGAAATAAACTTGCATGTTTAGAAAAAGAAAATGAGGATTTGAAAAATGAGAATGTTTCCTTGATTGCTAAATTGAATGATTTATGTGAAGGGAACACTATTTTGAAAAATAAGATTGATTTGGTGAAAAAACAAAAGGAAGATGTTTTTCAAGAAAATATCACTTTGAAAAGAAAATTTGTTGAAAAAGAAAAAGATTTTGTTTCACAAAAGAAAAGGAAAAATGATCATATATCTCATCATGCTTTACATGCCACCACAAATGAGATAAATGTTTTGAAAAATAAAATGGATAATTTAAGTTCAACTTTGAACTCTTGTGCATTTAATCATACTAAGTTGGAGTCAATGTTTTCAAAGAAACAAACTCCTCATGTTCATGCACATCACTCTCATCATCATGCTTATGTTGCACAACATGATCACACTCCTACACATAAGCATACTAAGGTATACGTATGTACACATTGTGACCGCAAAGGCCATTTAGCAAAATTTTGTTTTGATAAGAAACCTCATTTATATTTTGCTAAGTATAAAAGATTTTGGGATCCTTACAATAAAGCTAACCCCAAAGGACCCAAGAAAGTATGGGTACCAAAACCCCCACCCTTTGATTTTGATGTAGGTGAGGGCTCTCACAAAACGTGAGAGGATTGGTGCCTTGATAGCGGATGCAATGGACATGATGGACAAACTTTTGAATGCATTGCTATCAAGGAGATTTTGGTGGGAAAGACCACCATGCTTGGAGTTTTGGAGTTGGTAACAATTTCTAAACTCCTATTTTATTTATGTACATGCTTTTATTTTCATAATATCATTCATAGCATGTTCATGTTTTAAGATTTTATGTGCTTCATGTGGCATTTACATGCTTAAATGTAGAATGTGTCAAAACTTGCATTTATACATATATGAATAGTGAACTACAATTGACTCATATATATTTGAACGTCATGCTCATTTGTATCCACTATATGCATGTGTATAGGCTAGTTTTGATGATTCGGTCATTTATACTTGTTATGCCTATCTTTGATCTTACTTCATGTATATGTGTGTTTAATTCAAATCTAATAAATATACATGTATACCCCTTGAGTCATTTGCCTTCATGCAATATATATTGGACTCTTTTCATATTTGGGATATGTATGCATATTGTTAGAATTGGATAAATCATACATATACCATGAAGATTAGTATTTTAAATAAATAATAAAAAAAATGTTGTTTCATGTTTTTTGATTTGTACAACAAAATGTGATTTATGATCTTTTTGAGCTTGAATGACTATTTTTATAAAAATGCTATTTACATGATCTTTTGAACACTCATCTTTATGATACAAAATATTTTGAGCTTTATAGACCATGAGTGATTAAATCTTTATGTATTTAGCAATGCTTTATGAAAAATATATGATTTGTTTTAAGATGAAAAATAAGATTTTCATGAGATTCATGCTTCACTTTCTATTTTCATGAAAATACCATTTACATAACCTTTGAACACTCATCTTTTATGATAAAAGATAATTTTGAGTTTTATGGACTATGAGTGCTTGAACTTTTATGTATTTAGTATTATCATGGAAAACATTTGACTTTGTATTTTTGAAGGATCTTTAACTAGTTTGTCAAAAATCCATTTAAACTAGTTATCTATTCTTCAAATTGATTTACATGATCCTATTTTTAATCATATGGATAAATTCTTTTGTATTCTCAAAATTTATTTGATGCTTCATGATTTGAATATTAGTTTAAATGTTAGTATTTGTCAACACTTGGATTTATACTTATACACATTATGGATCACAAATAAATCTATATATGATTGGGTTTGAATGCTTATTTGTGCCCATTAGGTGTGTTAGTATAGCCTAAGTTTTGATGATTGTTACATTGTAAACTTGTATTCCCTTTTGGATTTATGCTATGATCATGTGCTTTCATTTCATGTATATGTTTGTCTTGCCAAAATATTAAGATATACATGGATACTTCTTGAGTCATTGCCTTTCATGCAAATCTATATATAGACTCAAATGTGTTTTAAGGATATGTATGTATACTTAATGTCTTGTCAAAACATACATATATCTTGAAATATAAATTTTTGTTTTTAATAAAAATTGTGTAATTTTTCAATAAAATTTTTGTGATGGATTTCATGATTTCAAAATTTTAAGGAATATTGAGTTTTATTGCTATTTTTCATGATACCATGTTCCACATAACACTAGCACACTCACTTCTTTTTGATATGGACTTTATGGATAGAGTGCTTTTAGTGCCTTGTGTTTCATTGATATTTCATGAAAAACTTTTGACTTATTCCTTGATTGAAGGATTCCGTACTAGTTGTTAAACACCTTCATTTAACTAGTTCGAATTCTTCATGCGGTAGATTTTATGATATATACACTTAAGCTTAATTTTCAATTGGTATCCTTGGATAGTTTCAATGGTATCAATATGACCTCTTATTGTGTATACTCATATGTTGTTCTTTCATATATGTATGTATCTACTTCAATTGATATTATCTTTTCATACATATATGTGATCTTTTGTGCTTGATTTACACACGTATATTATATACTATATGTTTGCTTATCAAGATTTTGGTTTTAAAAAAAAAATATATTTGATATGAACTTGTGTTTTGTATTGCCTATATGCAAGGAGAGCTTAACATCTCTCTTACATATAGATTCATGTTGAGTGTATTGTGTATTGAGGAGCTTAACATCTCTTCTTTATATGGTACACGTGTGTAGGGGGAGCTTCACATCTCCTCTTATGCATTACATAATATGTGTTATGTGAGTTAGGGCTTGTCATCCCTTCTTCATGTAATGCATATGTGTAGGGAAGTTAACTTAGCGTCTTCCTCTTCATGAATGTATATCGCATATAAATCTTATTGATTGATTTGATTTTACCCTCCTTGATTTCCTTATTTTTGACAAAAAGGGGGAGAAAATTTGTTTGATGATTTGAACTTTGAACCCTTTGTTGATGATTGACAAAAAGGGGGAGAAGTATTTGAGTTATATGCATGATTTCCTTAAGGGGGAGAAGTATTTATTCCTTACTTAAGGGAGAGAAAGATTTTGAGATGATTTTGAGTTTTTATACTTGTGCTTTTACTCATGCATAGCAATAATATAATAAGATAAAAGCTTGAGAAAAGATTTGTGCATTCATTTGCATACATATTTATGTGCTTTAATGTCATATCTATTTATTTCTAGTAATGCATGAGTTAAGGGGGAGCTTCTTTGAAGCTTTACTTTAATCCATGCATATATAACTTCATGAGTTTTGTCATCATCGAAAAGGGGGAGATTGTTGGCCCAAAGGCCTATCACTCTAGTTTTGATGATGATCAACTCATGTAGTTATATTTGCTAATGATCTTGTTTAATTAGTGACAGATTCTTTATCAAGATCTTAGTAGGTGCGAAGCTCAACAAAGGATTAAATGTCAAGATTTGGAGCTAGCACGGGGTGATCCAAGGAGCTTTGGATCAAGCTTGGACCAAGTCAAGAAGATAAGAAGCCTTCAAGGGAAGACTTCAAGAAGTTGAAGACTTGTGTCTAGGTATAAGATTTTTATTTGTTTTAGATAAAAATGTAAAGGATAGAATAGATTGGTGGATTGCTCAAGTATATCTTACGCACACACTCTTGATAGAATTGCTTTCATAAAAAGATTTTCATGTTTAGAAAAGAATTTTTATTTGAGAAAAAGATTTTTCATTGGACAAAATACATGTCTTGGTTTTTGATGTTACCTATATACATATCTTTCAAAACCAAGTTTAGTGCTTTATGTCAAAAACTAGATATTTCATCTTGATTGTGTAGTGAATCATATCCATACACACTATGCTTTAAAGTATATCTTGTTTTTGTATTTGATAAGATTTTCCTTATGACAAAATATCTACTTTGGGTTTTGGTAATCTCTTATATACATATCCTTTAACCAAAACAAGTTTAGTGCTTTATGTCAAAAACTAGATATTTCATCTTGATTGTGTAGTGGATCATATCCATACACACTATGCCTTAAAGTATATCTTGTTTTTGTATTTGATGAAAATTTAGAAAAACATGTTGATTTAGAAAAACAGTTTTTATTATGAGCCAATATTTTCAAGTTACAAAAATAGTCAAATCTTTAATAACATGCCTTGATTTTGTGCAAGCATGTTTCTATATTATAAAACTATTTTTTGTAGAATTTCTAAGTATTTATGGGATTTTTTTTATTAAGCCAAAAGACCAATCTTTAAATCCCAAATTTCTGGTTCTGGCAGTTCTGATTTTTCAGAACTGACAGTGGCCGGTCGACCGGGTCGGTCGACCGGACGTGCACAGACGTGCACGCCTGTGTGCACTGGAGAACGGTCGACCGTGCCGGTCGACCGCTTCAGAGAGTCTGCTCTCTGGAAATTCCGGTCGACCGCACCGGTCGACCGACAGAGAAGTAATTCTCTGCTCCAGGTGCGCGGTCGACCGGGCCGGTCGACCGGAGGCTCCAACGGTCGGATTCTTGACCGTTGGCGGTCGACCGGACCGGTCGACCGGCAGCTCTGACAGAGCCCAACGGTCAGATTTTTCTGGCCTCTATAAAAGGGGGTTTTGTCATTGTTTTGAGCCAAGATTTTTGGAGACCTTAGAGCCTGTTTTCTCATATTCATTTCAGAGGTTTTTCTCCACAAAATAGTGAGCTAATACTTCCAATCAAAAGGGAAGATTTTATAAGAGTGTAAAAGTGATTTCTTGAGATTTTCACCAAAGATTCTTTCCTTGCTTTCTCACACAAACACTTGAGCATCCATTGAGCTATTCATCCTATAGGTGTTGTAGTGAGAGTTTTTGTAGGTGATCAAGTGTTTAGATCACCAAGATTTCATCTTGTACTTTGAGGAGGCGGGCAAGTGTGCTCGCGGTGTTTTGAGTTCGGGTGCGGACTTGTTGTACGAGGTGCGGCCTCGACGAGCCGGTGGGCTTGTGGTGTGTAAGGGACTTTGGGAGTCCGAGGGCTTGTAGGTGTTGCGGCACCAAGGAGAGATCCGGTTGGATCGTGCATAGTGGAAATCCTTCGTGTGTCGAAGGCGGGGATGTAGAGCAAGTGTGCTCGAACCTCGAAACAAACCTTTTGTGTTTGCGATTGCTCACTCTTGCTCTCTTACTCTTTTTGTCTCACTTATATCTTGCATTACTTTATAGTCTTTATCTCTTATATGCATGATATACCTTTGTGCTCATAATTGCTATACTTGCTTAGGATTGTTATTAACACTAGTATTCAACCAAGAGAGCCAACGCGGCACCTCAACCCATTCAAGGGGAATCTAGAGGAGTTTGTCCAGAGCCTCGCAAGGGGAATTCGGCAACACTCTTGTGTTATACATAAGTGTTCAATTAAAAGAAGTTTAATTTGGTCAACTTAGTTTTAATTCCGCATTATTTGTTCATAAGTGACCATTAGATTAGCCATCACCTATTCACCCCCCCTTTAGGTGATCTTACATAGGCCAGAGCGCCGCGCGCCACCACCGGCGACCTCCCAACTCTGACAATCCCCCTAGATCTCTCTCTCCCTCTTTTCTTTTTCCTTTTTTTCTTTTTCTTCCTTTTTCTTTTCTTTTTATTCTTCTCCTTCTTCTTTCCCCAGATCCGCGCCGCCCCGGTCTTCGCCGACCTTCGGCGACAGCCTCCCTCCGTCTCTCTTCCCTCTCTTCTTCTTCCTCCCTTTTCTTCTTCTTCTTCTTCTTTTTCTTCTTCCTTTTTCCTTTTCTTTTTTCCTTTTTTTTCTTTCTTTTCTTTTTCCTTCCTCTCTCTTCTCTAGCCGACGACCACCGGCAACCCGGCAGCTGCCTTGCCGCCCCAGGCCGACCACCTGGCCGGCCAACCCCTCTCCCTTTCTCTGATCTCTTCTCCTCCCTTTCTTTAATTTTCTTTCTCCTCTCTTTCTCTCTCTATCTCTTCTATCTCTCCTCCCGTTCTCTCTCTCACTTCTCTATTGTGGCGCGCCGGTGGTCAAAGCCACCGCCAGGCACCTCCTGGCCAGCAGAGGGCGAGCCAGCCTCCCTCCCCTTTCTCTCTCCTGCTCTCCATCCCTCTGTGTTGTACTTTCTCTTTCCTCTCTCTTCTTTCTCTCTCTTCATTCTCTCTGTATTTATCTCTCTCTACTTGTATACCGCTCTCTGGTATTAGTGGGATTGCCTGGGCCCGTGCGCGTGTATTTCGGGGATCATGACGTATTTTAATATTTTAGGCGAGTGTCCTCGCCTTTTTATTGGGTCTCCCGCTTTGACAGGTTGAGTTATGTTTCGGGGAGTCATGTATTTGTTACCCCACTTGTATTTTATATTTTGTATTGTACCGTGTGGCTGTATTTATATGTGGCCAAGTACCTTAAACTGGATATGTGCTATACCTGTGACGAATACTTGTACTAGGGTAGTTTACTTCCTGTACATTTATACTGTCTGTGATGTGTCTATTACTGCTTCATATCATGCGTGGCTGACCCTTCGTGGTCGTTTAGCCTCCGGGCTCTCTGCTCGGCCTCCGGGCCCTATCAGCCTTCGGGCTTCTCCACTCCACGGTAGTTTAGCTATTATCACGTTGATATGTGTGCTCATGTGGTGCTAACATCTCGTGCAGGTATTATACCCAGCCTCCGAGTTGCGTTCAGTCTCCGGGCTTTCTATATCCAACTTTCGGGTTTCGTTTAGCCTCCGAGCTCTCATGCTCCGCCTGGTAAGCAAACCTAGCGCTCAACGCTCTATCCTAATTTCGTCCGAGTGTAGTTACACCACGTTCGATTGTTGTACGTCATTGTGGCTTCGCCGCAAGTGGTAACTATTCGTTTAGCGCTGTGCGTTAGCCCCATTCCAGCTTATCTAGCTCCGTTTGATTGTTCGCTTATATGCTCGCTTACCTTTTTCCTGTCTTGCTCAACCTCCAGTTTCACCACTCTACTACAATCTAGTTACTACCTGTTATATACGTGTGATTGGTACTAACACTTTTGCAGGCACATATATGGCATTCCGGCCTTTCAGCCCTTACGGGCCTTTCACCCACTTCCTCGAAAGAGGAGTGCTTTCAGACCGTCAAGTCTCCTAACTACACCTGGCAGGCGTACCTAGCGCTCAGCTCTTCACCGCTTATTCTGTTCGAGCGTAGTTACGCCGTGAGAGCGGCTTCGCCACACGCGGTAGAACAACGTTCATACGCTCGCTCCGTCGTATGCGTTTAGTCATGCCATGAGTGGTAACCACGCCGAACGTAATGGCGTCTAGTGCTGAACGTTGGCTTCGCTCTAGCTTGTTTAGGTTCGTTTGAATGTACGCTTGCTTACTGTAGGCTGTCTAAAAATGACCAAGAGACCAGCCATTAAGGAAGCAGAGTCTCAAGCTCTAGACGCGAGGAATCGATGCTCGCGTCTCAGCATTAAGACGCGTTGGCTCTACACCCGTGTCTCAACGTTCAGACGCGTCGGCCCGAAGCCCGCGTCTCAGCATCAAGGCGCGTCGGCCCGAAGCCCGCGCCTCAGCATCCAGACGTGAAGGCCCGAAGCCCGCGTCTCAGCATTAAGGCGCGTTTGGCCCGACGCCCGCGTCTCAACTTCAAGGCGCGTTTGGCTCGACGCCCGCGTCTCAAACTTCAAGGCGCGTTTGGCTCAACGCCCACGTCTCAGTTGCAACTGCCCTGATTGCGGGGCCAGTCACCGCGCATGTAGCGGGTAGTGGCCCCTCATTCGGGAGCGTTTTCAGGAGGCACCTTCACCCCCTGAGACCCCTATAAATAGCCTTGTTTGCTATGAAGGGACACACACACAGAGGCTTTTTGAGAGATCGAAGTTTTGGCAAGGATCGAAGCTTTGGAAAGGTCGAGAATTAAGAAGGTCAAGGCATCATCAAGATCGATCATCAAGAGGGAAGCACAACTTCAACAACAGACAGAGGGAGGAGACTCTTCAAGCGAGCTTACTGAGTACTAGCCGCTCTTCGCCTACCTCCTCTTTGAGAGTTTTGGTAGACGGAGCTGAGTTACTCTTTCTACCGACCGAAGAGAAGACCCCCGACGGTCCAGGACGGTCATCTGGTCAACGGAGAACAAGATTCACTCTCCATCGCCACACGAAGAACCCAGCCTTAAACAAAGGGAAGATTCAGACATCCTCCCTCCCTTGTAACTGGAAAAGAAGGAAGAGTAGTTCTTTTGGTTGTAATCGTTTCGCTTGAATCAAGGAAATCTTTTACAGCTAAAACCACTTTCTCCGACCACCAAATTTTCCGGGCCCCTACAAGAGATGGCGACTCCGCTGGGGAATACCTTCGTTACTGACGAGCGCACCGTGGTGCAAGATGACGTTCTCCGTAAGGGGAAAATGGTCGAATCCCTCGTCGTCGAGTTCGACCAGGCGAAGTATGAAGAGTTCCTCTCTTCTGGCTCCAAGAGCCCAAAGACCCGCGTCTGCCGCAGGGTCTCAAGTGGACAGCCCCCTGAAGCCCAATCTGAGGCTCTGTCGGGTGCTCCTGCTGCCCACTGTGCCAAGTTTGGTTCACGCGCCGACACCTCCCAGAAGGCCCGCGTAACCTCAGACTCCTCTGCTGCGATCAACCGCGTCGCGCAGAACACACGCGCCAACGCCTCTCTGAAGGCCCGCGTGGTCCCCGGCACATCTACTGGTGCGATCGACCATGTCGCACAGAACGCCCGCGTCAGCGTCTCTCAGGAGACCCGCGTGGCAAACACCCCTGGTTCTACAAACCAGGAAGTTGTTGGCTTCTCTCTTCCTCCACGGCGCAATCGGAATGCCGAGCGTCGACAGAGAAGACGCGCGCGTCAACACTCGGTCGGAACCGTTGGTTTTCTGACTGGGGTTGAACGCAGCGTACGATCCGATGCCTTGCCCGCACCTCGTCCAGTGCGAGAGATCCGCGTTTGGCGACCCAAACGCGAGACTCCCCAAGTTGGGCCTTCTGGAGACCAACTTGCCACACGCCAAAGCGAAGCTTCTGCGTCTTGTCAAACGCAGGAAGCACGCGCCCATAGGCGTGGGGCCCAGCAGCCCACTCTCTCCCAAGTCTCTCTGCTCCAACGCAGCAGACAGCAACGCGAAAGTCGCGTCTCATATCAACAGAGACGCCAGACGCGCGTGACGCAGCCGCGACGCAACGGCCGCGTTTCTGAAACCGGTGTCCAGGCTGAACAGCACATGACTGTCTCCCGTCGTCCACGTTGCGAGACCAGTCTCTTTAATCTCCCTCCCACAGATTTGAGGGATTATTTGACAAGGAAAAGGAGTGCCAATCAGACCACTTCTCCATGCTGCTGTCAACAGCTCATCCAGATGCTCTCTGGATGCCATTGCGAGTCAGGCGTGCACCAGCCGTCTTTAATTAGACAGCTGACCCTGATTCCCCCGTCAGCCAAGAGAAGACGCTCCCACAGGAGGAGAACCTTCTCTGACATCGAGTACCCGGAGCTCACTGCAAATATGACAAGCAGGAGTAAGGGGAAACAAATTGCAGTCAGCCCAGATGACTCCGAGTCTGACTCTGTACCGGAAGGAGTGTATCAACACACTCGCACCCGGACGGGGGCCATTCCCCCAATTGACTATAATGCCTTAGCCCGCGGCATTAGAACGGGTGATTCTCACTCTGCCGTAGTGGGGTCGCAAGCTTCAAACTCTTCCGTCGAGAAGGAGGCTTCCGCCTACATGGCAGACACTCCTGAGGAGACGGCCAGGCGTTTAGAACAGACGCAGAAGCACCGGATGGATATAATCGCCTCTCAACAGAGATCCATTGACTCCCTCAAGCATATGCTCGAGAAATTGCTTGAAGAAAGAGCGAGATCTCCTCCTAGACGACCGAAGGGGAAAGGGAGAAAGGGAGGAAGCCCACCCTCCGAATCTTCTGACGAGACACGACGATCTACCTCGGATGTGTCCAAGCCCTCGTCGCAGGCAAGAAGCGACCAGACCCCGGGAAAGGCTCATGCTAAAAGAATGAGTCAACTGGAGCAGCGCCTCGAGGCCCTTACCAACCGTAAAGGCCTCCAAGAAGCAGGAGTGGTCCGGCCCTATCCGGCCGAGTGGGACTTAGTCCCGTACCCTCCTAAGTTCAAGGCTCCAACTCTCCAAGCATTCGACGGGAAGGGGTCACCCAACCAGCACATCTACTACTTCAAATCCCAGACCGGGAACGTGGTAGATAATGATGCCATCTTGGCGCGACTGTTCATCGGCACCCTGAAAGGGTTGGCTTTTGAGTGGTTTATGAAGCTCCCGGAGGGTTCTATCAAGAACTGGGGGGATCTAGAGAAGCTGTTCTTGACACGCTTCTTCGAAGACGACTCCGAAGTCACAATGCCTACCCTTTTAGCTACAAAACAGCGAAAGGGAGAGTCCGTCAAGTCTTTCGTAGAAAGATTTCGGAACATGGCACTCCGATGTCCAAGCGGCATGACCCAGGCCACCCTGGTGGAAACATGTCGCCATAATCTCCAAACCTCACTCCTTGCTCAAATAGGAGTTGCTGAAAGCCGCACCTGGAAACAATTAGTCCAGCAAGGTGAACAGGCTGAGGAGATTGTCGCCCGCGTCAGAGCGGAAGAAGGCAAGCCCAGGCCAGAGAGGTCGACAAGGCGTGCACCAGACACCTCTCTCCAGACGAAGCGGAAGGATAATTTGGCGACGGAGACCAAATCTCCCACCAAACCTCAAACAGGCAGGGCAAGTGGCTCTTCAAGCCAGCCGCGCCCCAACAAGCAGTATTCCTTCAAGGAGGAACACGTCGATTCGCTCTTCAAGCTACTCAACAAGAGCAATCGACTGAAGCTCCCTGAAATTAGGCGCCCGGAGGAAGTCGGCAAGACCGACAATCCCACCTACTGCTTATACCACAGGATGCTCGGTCATCCTACCAAAAGCTGCTACGTCTTTAAGGACATCCTTCAAGCTCTGATTGACGCGGAGGTATTAAAACTCCGACCAGAGCAGAAGAAGATGACGGCCAACATGACGTCGATTCTCCAGTTTGGGACACGACCCCCGACACCCGTGGGGGTGATCTCTGTCCCGAAAGGTGAACTGAGGGTGGTCAACACAGACCCTCATCAGCAGCAGGAGAAAGGCTTGGTACCCGTCCCTACACCTCGAGGGGAAATCATGTGGGTCCACCCTGACCTCGTCGACGAGCAACAATGGACGACTGTGACCAACAGGAAGTCCAAAGGCAAAGGGAAGGCTTCATCTTGCCATGTGATATGCGCCTCCTCTCGAGAAGCGGACACTGATGTTCCCTCGCTGACTGACTCAGAAGAGGAAACAATAGTCCTGGCCGCAGAGCCCAGCCAACCTACGGCGGGGACCCGTTCAGGACAGGCATACTTGAAGCAGTACGGCGAGACAGCAGCGGCTTCTCCGCAACCAGCCGTGGAACCAGCCAAGCCCTCCTCTAAACAGCCTGGGGAGAAGCAGAAAGAAACTCGGTTTTCTCGAGTTCTTGCGAAAGGTGTAACGGAAGGATCCTCGACACCTTACCGCTTCGACGTCTTGGCTCAACTAGCCAACATCCCGGCACGCATTACCTTGTATGAGCTCCTGAGGCTATCAAAGTCAACCAGAGAGGCTCTACAAGAAGCTTTGGCCAATGCTGAGGTCTTCATGACTCGTGTGCCAAGGGAGGAAGATGTAGAGGATTGCCTCCACGCCTCCCCAAATGCTCCCTGCATCACCTTCACAACAGATGACATGCAGGTTAAAGGGAAGCATGACCGACCCCTATACTTCACAGGGTATATTGGGTCATCCGAGGTGAACCGCATCCAGGTAGACCCAGGGTCCGCGCTGAGCATCATACCTCGCCGGGTTATGCAGTTTCTAGGCATTCCTACCCATCGTCTGAGCCCTACCCAGACGACTATTTACGGGTTCAATGCCAACAGCTCCCGCCCAATGGGGAAGATCAAGCTCAAATGCCAGATCGGGAGCCTCAAGTCAGAAGTGACGTGTTACGTCATTGACGCGGACACTTCCTACAACCTGTTGCTGGGACGACCATGGATTCACCGCAATTCCATCGTTCCCTGTACTCTCCACCAAGTCATGAAATACATTGACGAGAGTGGACAGGTCCGAACGTTGATTGCCGAAAGGCATCCGTTTAAAGGGGTTGAAAATTATTTCACGGACTCCCTCTTATATCAGGATCCGGAGGAGACTAATGAAACCCCACAACCAGAGGAGCCAGACTCTGGTAATGAAGCTGACATTGAGCCTGAGAAAGAAGAGTGCCTGTGGGAGTTGGAGCCCATTGTAAAGAGCACTAATAAGCTCGATGTTGATACCACCGACGATGCGGGTGGTTGGTACATTAATGAAGATTTAGACTTTGCGTATTTTCCTGTGTATGTTTCCGATTCAATACCGTCGGATACCACTACCGACGTGGACGATGACCTCTGGTCGGCAATAGATGCCTTGACATCTTTGCATGTACCGGTGAAATCATCCTTCGGGACATACCAAGATAATGGTGACGCGCAAGAGTCTGTATTCATGGTTCCAGCCAGACGAAAAGGCCAAAGACCAATACTTTTTGGGCGAATCGCATCTGAACCAATGCCCCACGAAGAATCGGAAGGTGAGGATGAATCCCCTCAGTTCGATCATTATGAACCGAGAACGCTCAAGATGATGAAGCGCATGGGGTATGATCTAACCAACAGGCCAGGATTGAACTTCGGAAAAGGAAGAAGAACACTGCTTCGATCCTTTGTACCGAAAGGGAAAACCCTGATTACTATCATCGGACGCGCCGGGGGTTAGGCTATATATCAACTCCAGTGCCATCAGCCTCTGATTCGGAGAGACTGTCAAGTCATGACTGCTCATCAGACACGTCGTCATGGGAATCAGATGTCAGTGTCGGCAACATCTTCAAAGGGCTTTCAGTAAACATGGTTTCGACAAGCCATATGGAGGATGAAGATGAAGAAATGATCCAATCTGATACAGACCCTTGGATCAGACATTTGAATGCTCTTTGGGACATCCGCTTTGAACAGCGTGAGCCACCCACAGAAGACAAGGTTGTTCAAGTCAACCTAGGAGATGAAGACAATCCTAAACCCATCTTCATAAGTGACGGCCTGTCGCCTCCAGAGAAGAAGGATTTAATATCTCTTGTACAAGAGTATATAGATGTCTTCGCCTGGAATTATGAGGACATGCCTGGACTTGATCCTCAAGTGGCTATGCATCGCCTCAACATCAATCCGGACATGAAGCCTGTTAAACAACAGCAGCGACGGTTCCGTCCAGAGATAATGGAGGCAATCCAATCAGAAGTCAGGAAGCTTATTGACTCCGGCTTTATCAGGGAGGAACAGCATCCCGACTGGGTAGCCAACATCGTCCCCGTCGCCAAGAAGAACGGGAAGATCCGGATCTGCATCGACTTCCGTGATCTAAACGAGGCCTGCCCCAAAGACGAATTCCCATTGCCAATCACAGATGTCATGATTGACAATACTTGTGGATTCGAGCGAATGTCCTTTATGGACGGGTTCTCAGGATATAATCAAATCAAGATGTATCCCGATGACGAAAAGCACACCTCCTTCAAGACACCCTAGGGGTATATTGCTACACCGTCATGCCCTTCGGTTTGAAAAATGCGGGGGCAACCTACCAAAGGGCCATGAATGCTATTTTCCATCGGCAGATACGCAAAACGGTGGAATGTTATGTCGACGACATCGCGGTGAAAAGCCGCACTAAAGGTGATCACATAGCAGACCTGAGGGTGGTCTTCGACATCATGCGGGCTCATCAATTGAAGATGAACCCCACCAAGTCCTTCCTGGGGGTAGCCAGTGGCAAATTCCTAGGGTTTGTTGTGACTTCCACAGGAATCCATTTGGATCCGGAGAAAGTCCGTGCTATCCAAGAGATGCAACCCCCCAGAAGCCTCAAGGAGCTCAGAGGATTACAAGGACGATTGGCATACATCCGCAGATTCATTTCAAATCTCTCCGGGAGATGCCAACCCTTCGCTAAGCTGATGAAGAAGGGCGTTTCGTTCATTTGGGACGACGCTTGCCAGCAAGCATTTGAGGAGATCAAGCGCTACCTCACCCAACCACCAGTCCTGGCAGCTCCGGTATCCGGAAAGCCTTTCCTGGTGTATGTCCGATCAATGGATCATTCTTTGGGAGCTCTACTAGCTCAGAATGATGACCAGGGGCGAGAACAAGCAATCTACTACCTAAGTAGAACGATGATCGGAGCCGAACATCGGTATAACCCGATCGAGAAGGAATGTTTGGCACTGGTGTTCGCCATTCAGAAAATGCGACACTATCTGGTGGGCCAAACTATAAATGTCATATCCAAAGTCAACCCCCTGAGGTTACTTATGACAAAGCCTTCTTCACTAAATGGCCGGCTGGCAAAATGGGCCATATTGCTATCACAATATGAGATGCATTTTCTGCCACAAAAAGCCATTAAAGGACAAGCGGTGGCGGACTTCCTAGCTGAACACCCAGATCCCAGGGCAGCCAAACTCTACGAGGATCTCCCAGATGAGGTCGCCGAAGTCTGCCTAGCTCAGACGTCGTTCGAAAGTCAAGTATGGCAACTTTTCTTCGACGGTGCATCAAGGGCAAGCTCGGAGGGACACACAGTAGCAGGGGTAGGAGTGGTACTCGTCTCCCCACAAAATTACGTGATTCCCCGAGCTATCTCGTTAACCGAGCCCTGTTCCAACAATGTGGCGGAATACAACGCTCTTTGATTGGGATGCAATTCGCCGATGAGATTGGCGTTAAAAATCTCGAGGCATACGGTGATTCTAAACTCATCATCAGCCAAGTTCGCGGAGAGTATGAGGTCAGGCATGAAGATCTAGTACCCTATTACAACGCGACAATCCACATGGCCGAGAGGTTTTCAAACTTCTACATCGACCATGTACCGCGCAAGCAAAATGCGCATGCAGATGCACTTGCATCCCTTGCTGCCTCCTTAGCTCTTCCAGCTGGAGCAATGGAGAAGGTATTCGTCTATAGCCACGACCTATACTGCCCAAAAAGTCCCCTCGGAGACTACCAGAGGTCAACGGGAGATCGTCGCGGTAAGGAAACACTTGAAGTGTCGACCGATCCAGAGCTTAAAGACTGGCGATTCCCCTACATTGATTTTGTCTTATACGGCATCTTGCCCGAAGACACCAGGGAGGCGGCTGCCATCCGAAGGAAAGCCTCCAAATTCTACTACAATGCGATTTCGCGAACATTGTATCGTAGATCGCATGATAGGATCCTGCTCCGGTGCCTCTCATCAAAAGAAGCCCACGAAGTGTTGAAAGAAGCCCACGATGGTACGTGTGGAGCTCATCAACCTGGCCCGAAGCTGGCAAACCGACTCCAAAGATTGGGTTACTACTGGCCCAAGATGGTTGCCGATGCTGTTGCCTATGCCAAAAGATGTCACGCCTGTCAAATACATGGCGATTTCATCCATCAAGCACCAGGATACCTCCACTCTACGACCTCTACCTGGCCGTTCGAAATGTGGGGGATGGACGTGGTTGGTCCTATCAGCCCACCATCATCAAAGGGACATCGGTTCATCCTAGCGATAACCGATTACTTCTCAAAGTAGGCCGAAGCTATCCCTTTGAAAGAGGTGAAATCTTCTAACGTGATCAAGTTCATGAAACATCACGTTATTTACCGCTTCGGTGTGCCTCGGCGGATTGTCCATGACAATGGACCCCAGTTCATCAGCCAGGCTTTTCAGAGATTCTGCGCCAAGTCAGAATCCAGAGTGTGTCATCAACGGCATACTATCCGCCCGCTAACGGCCTCGCAGAAGCTTTCAATAAGACTATTGGCAAGCTTCTCAAGAAATTCGTCTCGAAAAGTCAACGAGACTGGACGATAAGTTGGGCGAATGCTTATGGGCCTATCGCACGACTGTGCGAACCCCAACTAAAGCCACGCCATTTTCCTTGGTGTACGGATGCGAAGCCGTCCTTCCACTGGAAATCCAAATTCCATCTCTTCGCGTCGCCTTGACAGCGGAAATGACAACAGAGGAGAAGCATCGACAGCGACTCCAAGAATTGGAAGCCTTGGACGACAAGCGTCTGCAGGCCTAACAACAAATCGAGCTTTACCAAGCTCGTATCACCAGAGCCTTCAACAAGAAAGTCAAATCGCGAACTTTCAGGAAAGGCGACCTCGTCTTAGCCGTCCGAAGACCCATGGTCATGACACACAAGACGAAAGGAAAATTTCAACCCAAATGGGAAGGACCATTTGTGGTAGAGTCAGTCTACTCAAATGGATCGTATCGCCTCATAACCTCAAATGGCGATACACTCATGATGCCAATCAATGGCAAATTCCTGAAGAAATACTATCCCTAGATGGCATTCTTCACCGATCAAGTTAAAAATACACCTCTGATCAAACATCCGACGCCCTTGACGGCTAAGGATAGAAGACAATGTTGGCTTTTAAGTCCAACATAAGTCTTCGACAACTCATCATGCTGAGGGGAATAGCATGGCTAGCCCAACTCAAACGGTAGTTGGTAAAGGCATGACAAACCCGTTGACAGCTGAGGATTTGCTAAAAATCCTAAGGGACACGTTCCCATTTGATCCGACGCCTCCGACGGCTAAGGATAGAAGAAAATGTTGGCTTTAAGTCCAACACAAGTCTTCGACAACTCATCATGCTGAGGGGAATAGCATGGCTAGCCCAACTCAAACGGTAGTTGGTAAAGGCATGACAAACCCGTTGATAGCTGAGGGTTTGCTAAAAATCCTAAGTGGACTTGATTCCACTCTTCCCTCCAAAAATCCCTTACCAATTCTCATCCATAGAATGGTAGGACCACAAAATGCAATCATTACCATGTTAACACTATACCTCTGGTAATGAATACTCTTTGTCGAGTACAAACCTGGCTTGTTAACTCTGCATAGAGTAACAAACTCTCAAATTTTCCAAGTTAACACTATACCTCTGGCACCTCAAATTCCACTTGTCAATTCTCATCAATAGAATGACAGGTCCTCAAATTGCTCCTATCGCAAGCAAATTCTTGTTAAGTTAATATCACACCTCTGACAAAACTACTGTTTAAAGTTAACATTACACCTCTAAGCGGTACTTCGAGTGCCTGTCAAGTTAATATCACACCTCTGACAGTCACCTTTCTTCAGACTTCCATATCGAGCTGAAATGGACGATGCCAAGTTAACACTACACTTCCAGCATCCGAGTCATTGCTAAGTTCAACAATACACCTATGGCTATGACCTTTCCTCGACTTCCTTGTCCAAGCCGAGATGAACGATGCCAAGTTAACACCACACTTCTAGCATCCGAGTCATTGCTAAGTTCAACAATATACCTATGGCTATGACCTTTCCTCGACTTCTTTAAGCCGAGACGACTAATGCCAAGTTCAACATTACACCTCTAGCATTACTATCACTGTTAAGTTAAACATCACACCTATGACAGTGACACCCTCAGTTTTCCCAAATAAAACTGAGATGCTGATGAGTTAGGTTAATATCACACCTCTAACTCACATCCTTGTCAAAGTTAACATTACACTTCTGACAAGACTACTTCTAAACCGTTAAGTTAATATCACACCTCTAACGGTAAAAATCCTACTAGATTCCCCACGAGTCTAGTTTCATTTGATATTCTCCCCAACCGAGTATCAAATTCATTTAGAGGCAGTGTTGGTTAACATTACACCGATAAACAATGCTTCTATCAAAATCCCCAGCTGATCTTAAAATCAAGTTAATCCCAAATCCTTGATAAAAGTTCACTTTCTCTGGGGGTACGCACTCCACCTGTCACTTTCTTTTATAAAGTGGCGGGTCCACCAAAATCATTCTTTTGCTTCTAAAACAAAACGTTCAAGACAACAGAAAGAGGCAAAAAGAAAAGTGTCACTTTTATTCATATCCAAACACATGAAAGTGATACAAACGCTCTCTTATACAATAAGATTGAGTGTTACAATTAAGGAGTACAAAGAAGTCCCTCTCTCTCTCTGAGGCCGTACTCACTCCTTGAAACTGCATCTGATCCTAAGTGCATGATGTCCGAAGAAGTGGCGACTGTTGGAACCGGTTGCACTTTGATGCATGACGCCAACTTCGAAAGCGCCCTAGCTGACTAGGCTAAGAGCAATGGTGTTCTTGAGGTCCGGTGGCAACAGAAGGTCCTGCAACCCTTCGTTCAGGCGCGTCTCTTTCCCTAGCAGATCATCCAACAAACATGGAGTCACTCTTGGGGTGAGAGCAGAAGTTTCGGAGTCATCACAAAGGATGCCACCCTCCACTCGGTCCAGCGGCAGCAGAGAGTCCTGCATTCATCACCATCCCTTTCCCCAGCAGGCCATCCAACGGAATGTCCTCGATGTCACTTCTGGAGTTGGGAGAGGAAGAGGATCTTCTCCGCCACCGTAACCGCCGGACCACCCTCGCCGATACTCGGCCTATCCATCTCTTGCACCAGATCTGAAGAGACCTTGGCGAGGGTTGGGTCCTCGTCAGAGATATAATTTAATCTCTCACAAACGACGAGGACCATAATTTAATCTCTCACAAACGAACGTGGAGCAAGTTCGCCAGCCGGTATATTCTTTCTGGGGCCCAGCAAACCTGAAAAAGGACAAGCAAGCCTACCTGCAAAGAATAAGCAAGAGAGTCAGAAAATCTGGAACTCAGTACATTTTTATAAAGGAAACTGAGTAACAGAACGCGGCAGCCATTCAAGACTTCAGACGCGGGAATGACCCGCACAGGCAAACAGACGCAAGTCAAACTGCACCACGCATAAGATTCAAACGCGGCCTCAGTTTGTACCCGCGCCTAATGCACCAGACGCAGAGAATTTCAGAACGCCAAAAATTGCCATCTCTCTGTTGGGTGAACAGGAGTTGCAAGATTCAGGTCTGAAACGCGCCAAGGCAGTAAAACGCAATGGGCAAAGCCAGCGTCAAGCGCCTGCATTCAGAGAAGTCACTAGCACAAATTCCAGAGGAGGAATGCACCGGGACTTCATTCAGATCATCATGCCGAAATTCAGGCTATACACATCATCGGGGGACATACCAGCAGAGACCTCTGGCCAGAGTTGGCCTCTCTGCACCCAAACGCAGGCGTCCAAGATGATCTGAGAGGGGGTTCTTCTTGAAGAGACCAAACCGAAGCGTGAGAGCTCTGGGTCATCTTCATCCTCGGAATTACCTTCGTCCATGCAGACGGAGTCCCTATCAAGAAACTCTTTTCTGAAGAAGGTGGGACTTCTCAGAGCAATCCACCAAAGAGAAATAATCCAAGCTTGGATTATAGAAGGGGAGCGCACCCTATTTATAGGCAGGCCCTAATAACTGCCATTAATGGGGCGTTAATTGGAACCGTCACGCACGATTGTCAAAGCCCAGTGGAGGATTGACGCGTGGGACGACGCAGGGAACAGTCCGACGACTGACCCGTCATGACTATCATGGCGGTCTACCTTTTGGAGGCCAAAGTCACCAAGGGCGATCTCAGGGATATACTGGGAAATGTCCCATTCCATCTTTCGGGGAACAGACATGTGTTGAAAGTAGGACATCGGGAACATCCTCTCCATGTCTGGAAGAAAGAATCTTCCGCCCTTTATCTCACGGAGCCATTTATAGGTCCCCTCAGACACACGACGGCCATCATCATAGATATGATCCCCAAAGAAGAAGGCAGGCTTCTCCAACCTGACACCGTCATCCGTTTTGAGCGCGGCATCGGTCATAAGTGCCCGGAAGGTTCTCCTGCTAACATTAGAGAGCCTGCGATCCAGCAACTGGTCAGCAGTCACGGGGACACTCATTCTTTGCACAAAGGTCAAGCCCCGGTCGGCACCACCCACGCGGCCAAAATGGTGCATCTTGGCAAGTGAACCTGAAACATGTGGACTGCAAAAGAAAAAGACACTTGGTCAGATACTTTGCCAAAAATAAGGGAAGACGCTAAGTGTTCATAATTCAAAACGCAGCCGAGACATTGGACGCAGGAGTTATCATCCGCGTCCAGACCTGCGAACTTGCACCAAAACGCAGAAGAGATACTGGACGCAGGGAATTTTTCGAATCCGCGTCCAGACCTGCAAAGCTGCGTTCTACAAACCAAGACTTATGAAAATTCGAAGTACTTGGACTCAAACGCCAGATTCTACAAAATCGGCGGTTGAAGACACAGAACGCAAGGATTAAATCCGCGTTCTGCAAACCAAGACTTGTGAAATTTCAAAGTGCTTGGACTCGGACGCCAGCGCCTGATGGCACAAAACGCGGCACAGAACGCATGGATCAAATCCGCGTTCTACAAATCGCGTCCAGAGACCTTCACAATTAGAAATATTCTAAGTGAAGGACCCAGAGTGCAGAGTTCACCAGCGTCGGATCATCAGGCCCGCGCCCCGGTTATCATCTCAAGGACAGCGTCCGAGAATCAAACACGATCTTGTGTTAAAGGTCCTTAGGGTTCTATGAACATGTTTTAATGGCGGAACCCACACCGAAGGTACATTTTTACCTCGGAAAACACCCTCCTGCGCAGAGGAAGCATCTCTCTCAGCCTCGGCGACGGTCGCCCTTGAGGTCGATGCAGTCGGTTTTGTCTTGGGAGCCATTGAAGATCAAGAAATCCGAGCGAGGAGATGAATAGTTGGAGAGAGAAGGAAGTTCTTTTTTTTAGAGAATGCGTTCGTTCGGAGGAGAAGATACATCTCTCTAACTGTTGCCTTTTATAGGCACAGAGATTCGCAAAGATACGCAGCGTTTGGCCCAATAAACGCTGCAGCGAATCGCTGCCTGACGCGTGGAGCCAAATCATTGTTTGAACAGGGAAGATCATGCGTCGCGACCCCGCCACAAGTCAGAAGTTGACACGTGGAGCAGTCCATTTAATGAACCGGGGGATCCGCGCGCCAAAAGGCGAAATCTCGCCGTTTCCCCAGGCCAGCTGGCGGCGTAATCATGACATGGCACAGGTGCGCGTCCCAAAGTACGCGGCTCTTCGGTGGACATGCCCCGTCAGCATCATCATAAATGCACCCAGAAAATCGCGTCTGCATTTCAAGAGATGCGTCTCTCCAAAGTCCGCGTCCCCTCAAACAGGCCAAACATCGCGTCTCGCTAAGAAGTCGCGTCTTTAAAGCAGTCTCTGCTTTTTCAAAAAGGAACCTGCGTCCAGTCTCCTGCTTCTGCAAAGTCAGTTCAACAGTACACTGACGCAAACAGACAACCAACCACTCCCGGCCAAAAGCGCACCCATGACAGACTAAAAGCAATCGGGGAGGTCTAGACTGTGTATCTAGACACTCAACACGATCAACTCTGACGGCTTCAAAGAGTTCAACAGTACACTCACGAAGACCAATTCCAGATAAGATCAAGCCCGAAGCATCAACAGTCCAGTCATAAACGCGAACACGGCTAAGATCCAAAGTATTCCGAAATCCGTCCCATTCAACTGCGGAATATCAGAAACTTTGGAGGGGGTTCTGTAGGCTGTCTAAAAATGACCAAGAGACCAGCCATTAAGGAAGCAGAGTCTCAAGCTCTAGACGCGAGGAATCGATGCTCGCGTCTCAGCATTAAGACGCGTTGGCTCTACACCCGTGTCTCAACGTTCAGACGCGTCGGCCCGAAGCCCGCGTCTCAGCATCAAGGCGCGTCGGCCCGAAGCCCGCGCCTCAGCATCCAGACGTGAAGGCCCGAAGCCCGCGTCTCAGCATTAAGGCGCGTTTGGCCCGACGCCCGCGTCTCAACTTCAAGGCGCGTTTGGCTCGACGCCGCGTCTCAAACTTCAAGGCGCGTTTGGCTCAACGCCCACGTCTCAGTTGCAACTGCCCTGATTGCGGGGCCAGTCACCGCGCATGTAGCGGGTAGTGGCCCCTCATTCGGGAGCGTTTTCAGGAGGCACCTTCACCCCCTGAGACCCCTATAAATAGCCTTGTTTGCTATGAAGGGACACACACACAGAGGCTTTTTGAGAGATCGAAGTTTTGGCAAGGATCGAAGCTTTGGAAAGGTCGAGAATTAAGAAGGTCAAGGCATCATCAAGATCGATCATCAAGAGGGAAGCACAACTTCAACAACAGACAGAGGGAGGAGACTCTTCAAGCGAGCTTACTGAGTACTAGCCGCTCTTCGCCTACCTCCTCTTTGAGAGTTTTGGTAGACGGAGCTGAGTTACTCTTTCTACCGACCGAAGAGAAGACCCCCGACGGTCCAGGACGGTCATCTGGTCAACGGAGAACAAGATTCACTCTCCATCGCCACACGAAGAACCCAGCCTTAAACAAAGGGAAGATTCAGACATCCTCCCTCCCTTGTAACTGGAAAGAAGGAAGAGTAGTTCTTTTGGTTGTAATCGTTTCGCTTGAATCAAGGAAATCTTTTACAGCTAAAACCACTTTCTCCGACCACCAAATTTCCGGGCCCCTACACTTACATGCCCGCTTGTCTATTTGTCAATTCAACTATTATTCCTCCCTTGATGGTTGTGAAGAGTTGAAAATTGTATTTATATTGTCTTCCTAACTTTACCATTTTCTTGTGTTCATACCGATTCTCTGTACGATATCGTTTTCTTGTAGTCATTCTGATCCTCTGTATCGGTATCATTTTCCTGTAAATGTACCAATCCTCTGTATCGGTACCATTTTTCTATATGAGTACTGATCCCTTGTATCGATATTATTTCATGTATAGTGATATCTATTGTGCCTATTATCTACCATGATATTACTTGACACCTTACTCCTGCATTTTATCACCTAACGCTTGTTTGATATCAGTTATCACCGGCCACTTGACACCTTACTGCTTGCCTTGTGATTATCATATTTCGAGAATCTTGCCTGCTATCCTATATTTATATACAGTGACCTGTATTTCTAGTACTTATGTACTCCTGTAATTTCTAAACCTGTTATGCTCCTGATATTCCCGAAATATAATAATTACATAATAATAAACTATAAAATGGCCAACTTACATTGATTAGGGGGAAACTGATGGAATTTGAGTGGTGAATATGTTTACAGTGGTATTAGGTATGTTGTGCAACTCCAATTTTCGGATCTACCTGAGGGCCTCCAGGTATCCGAGGGTAGCGCTGACTCCCTACCTCCAGTTATATTCCTGATGGGCATAATATAAGACCCACCTTCCTGTTTACCTAGCGACAGGTTTCGGGTCAGCACATAAACATCCTAGGTCGTGGTTTTGGGTATGTACGGGACCCACTAAAAATATAGCACATTGGTCTCATCATCAGTTTCCAATAACAATCTAAACTTACTCATATATGAATGTATGTGTGTTGGGACGCTAGGGCACATACTTAGATATATGGTAGGGACAAACAACAACAACAACAACAACTAAGCCATTTGTCCCAAGTATTTGGGTAGGCTACGTGAACCAAAGAGAATTACGCCAGATCGGGCACATGGATCAGCTTTCTCCACTCATTCCTATCGAGCAATATGGTTTCACTAAGACCTTTAGCCTCTATATCTTGTCGTATTACCTCCATCCATATTTTCTTCGGTCTTCCCGGTGCTCTTTTAACTTGCCCTAAATTGATATGCTCTACTCGCCGAACTGGCATATCTGTAGGTCTACATCGCACATGACCAAACCATCATAGACGGTTTTCTCTCATCTTCTTTTCTATAGAGGACACCTATCTTAGTATGAATATCCTTATTTCTCACCTTATCTCTCCGCGTGTTACCACACATTCAACGAAGCATGCACATCTCTGCTACACTCATCTTCTGGACATGATGTCTCTTTATAGCCCAACATTCTGTGCCATATAATAAAGCTGGCCTAATAGCAATCCGATAAAAATTTTCCTTCAGTCATAACAGAATGTTACGATCACATAAAACTCCTGTTGCGCTCCTCCATTTCAACCAACGGCTTGGATCCTATGGTTGACATCACTATCAATCTCTTCATCCTTTTGGATAATAGAACTAAGTACTTAAAATGACTGCTCATCAGTATTTCTTGTCCATCTAGTCTCACAATACTATAATCTCGGATTCCCTATTTACTAAATTTACACTCCATATACTCTGTTTTAGCCCTACTTAATCTAAAACCTCGAGATTCTAGAGTTTGCCTCCATAAGTCCAATTTGGCATTTACCCCAGCTCTCGTCTCATCGACTAGGATAATATCATCAGCAAATAGCATGCACCACGGTATCTCATCCTGAATAGCTCTAGTAAGCTCATCCATCACTATGGCAAATAAGAATGGACTCAATGCAGATCCTTAATGCAATCCAATTGTGATAGAAAAATCACTTGTTATGCCTCCACAAGTTCTGAAATTTGCCACTACTCTATCGCACATATCCTTGATTATGTCAATATATTTGATAGGGACTCCTTTTTTCATCAATGTCCACCATAATACCTCTCTTGATACCTTATCATAAGCTTTTTCTAAATCAAATAAGACCTATGCAAATTTCTCTTCCTCTCTCGAAATCGCTCTATAAGTTGACGAAGCAAATGAATAGCCTCTGTCATCAATCGTCCCGGCATGAACCCAAACTGGTTCTCTGATATTGTAACATTCTGCCTAAACCTGTATTCAATTACCCTTTTTCAAAGCTTCATGGTGTGACACATGAGTTTTATTCCACAATAGTTTGATTAACTCTGGATATCACCCTTGTTCTTATAGAGAGGTACTAAGGTACTCTTCCTCTATTCATTTGGCATCTTTTTACTTAGCCAGATCTTATTAAAGAGGTTTATCAGCCATCTTATGCCCACCTCTCCTAAGCATCTCCATACCTCAATAGGAATTCCATCCGGGCCAACAGCTTTCCTTGACTTCATCCTCTTCAAGGCCTCTTTAACTTCAGATTCGCTAATTCTGTGCATATAATTATGTTCATATCCTGACACTGAATGGTAAAGTCATCCAAGTCTCGAGTAGAACTACCATTGAACAATTTGTCAAAATGCTCTCTCCATCTTTCTTTAATTTCTTCATCTCGAATTAAAATCTTGATCCTCATCTTTGACACACCTCACAGTACATAAGTCTCTAGTCTTTCTCTTCCTTATTCGAGCAATTCTATATATATGGGTAGAGAGAGTAATAATAATAATAAAGTGCTAATCAATAACTCGATGTGCTGTTTTGCAACTCGGGTTATATACGCTCAGAGTACGGTAACATGGGATAAAGGTATATATATGAGGGTTTCCTTGTTTGGATTATTCCTTCGATGTACTTATCTCATGAAGTCGTAAATCGAGCCTGTATAGCGATTTTTCTTGTATTATGATTTATCAATTTTATTGGCTTTTTATCGATTTTATGACGTTTTCGTAGTTTAAGAGTCAATTCAGGCTATATCAACTCAGGATACAGTAACGTGACGTATATAGTAATATATATATGAGGATTATCTTGTTTGGATTATTCCTTTGACGTGCTAACCTCACGGATCGATAATTTGGATTTATATAACTGATTTTACCATAGTTACTTTACTTGCTATCTATTTACTTGCTTCTGTATGCCTTTGCTCACGACACAGTTTTCAATGCATGTTTATGATTCAGAATTATCGATCCACCGTGCTTATCTTTGCACGCCACTTGGCATTCACAACACCACTCGCTGGGGAGTTCTGACTCTCCTAGATCCTCATGTTCAGATCATGGAGCTTGGAGCTGAAGATTCTTTCGGTTGCTGATCAGAGAAGAGCAGTGGATGCGTGGATTTTCGGTAGACCGTCTGGAGCCCCATCCTTCCTGGCCCCTCTGCTCGTCTCTCGAGTTTTTTGTTCGTAATTCATTAGCATATTTTGTACTATTCTCAATTGTATATCTCTTTGTATTCTCGCAATTGCGCCTATCGGTGATGTAATATTCTTGTAATATTGTATCACATTCTATGATAACATTGTAATTGTACTCAAATGTTGGAATGTATAATGCACCACGTAGTTTCGTACTCTGATTCTTACTTGTACTGATGCATAGCGTGTATATGTGAGGGTATTTTTGACCTAACATATATATATATCGTAGTAATGTCTCCGTACTCGCGGGATCGGGGCGTTACAGCAAGTGTGATCGTAGCATAGTGGTAAAACTTTTTGCAGTGGATTGATTATATCTTATGTTTCAATAAAAAAGGAGAAAGATTTGTGTTGCGGGTAAGTTTTCACTTATATTTTCTTTTTCCTAGTACAAGAAAACAATATTGTTTCCTTCACAACTTCTGCCGTCCAAGACAATCTGATGTGTAATTCAAATGGCAATTTACCCATCATGTACTCAACCTCGAAGTCTTTAGAACCTCCTAGACCATGAAACTATCGGCCCATTGCCTTCATGACAAAATATGAGACACTTTGTACTCTTCAATCATTTGCAACCACAATGTAGTATCTCTCATGAGATTACCCATGTAGCCATCTGCCCCCTTGCCGTTCTTGATGGCAAGTATAATACCCATGTGGGAAGAGAGGGTAAAATCTTATTAGTAAAATTTTTTAACTCATCAGAGAAACACAAAGTATGGAGTTTACATGAAACAGATATGTGGATACCCCAACAGGAGCAGTAGTCTGCTGTGTCTATCGATAGGCCATCTTGGCTGTCAATAGAGCCCTGTCGACAGCCTCGACAGGTTTTTCCCGAGAGTCAGGTGTTGTGCAGACTGGCTCAATCTGTCGACAGACAGCGTTTGATCTCTGGGTGGTTCTAAATTGGATTTAGTTCATTTCTGATCTGAATTTGGAGTGGCTTGTTTTCTTCTTTTCATGGACTCTGTGTGACACCCCGATCCCGGAGGGTATGGAGACGTCACTGCGACGTACATACGCAGGGCGATGGAACCATCCCGTATGTACGCTAAGCATCAATACAACACAATACAGGAATCAGAGTGCAAAAAATACGTGATATTATACATTCCAATACAAAATAGTACAAGTACTTAGTTATCACCAATTGTGACATAATATTACATCACCAGGTACTACAAAAATAGGATTGTACAGGATACAAAAGATAAACTCACGAGCTGAAAGAGTGAGAATCTCGTGAGCAGAAAGGACTGGACGGAACTACTGCTGATCTGTCTGCTCCTCGAGGTAGGCCTGATCCTCAGCTGATGGGTCCACCTCGGTCCAACTGTCAAATCTGAACATACAAATCCAGGATTGTTAGTGGGCAAGCCAGCGAGTGCATAAAGAAGCCAAGTGGCAAGTATAAATAAAAGTAGGTGCATCATGCCAAGTATAATGTACCATGATAAATAAACACGGAATAATCAATTAAATAGCGAATCATGAAATATAGCAAGTGTAGCAAGTCATGTAATCAAATAGCAAGCATGGGTAACTAAATGGTAAGTAACAGAAATCATGTAGCCATAAGTCAATTATCAAATTATTATTATTAAGACTCGTTCAATTTGTATGTTTCGATATATGACCGGTGCCATATACCTCTGCATACAAATCAAGCGAGACAAATTATTGGAAATTGATGGGAACGACGAACCATGTTTAGAATGGGTCCCGTGCATGCCTGGGACAACGGTCCAGGAGTATCCGGTACTGAGCCGGAATGTACCGCTAGGTACCGGGACTTACTATATGCCCGAAGGTCTTAATATACGCCCGAACAGGAAAAGAGTGTCACCGTTCCCCACAGGATATATCTAGGGGATTATAGCACACCCGGAAAGGCAGGCAAGGGGGTAGGGGTGCCAGTACACCCCTCGGAAGCGCCTGGTGGCCCTCCAGGTCGAATCCTACAGGAAGTTGTACAACATATTTATGGCCACCATAAACACAGAAGCTATATCGATACCCATCAATTTCCCCCATCCCGGTGTAAGTTATTTAAATATGACAGAGTCTCATATAATAATGTTTACGGGGTATTCACAAATATACAATATCCATGGTTACCTATTACAGGGGTCAACAGGAGTATAATATCAGGAGTCTCCCTATTTCAGGGGTCCAAGTATACAGGAGTACAGGAGTTCAGGAGTACCAAATATCTGGCAATTAATAATATAATAATCATGTCATGTCCTCGTAAAAGTGATAGTCATGGATATGTCATATAATCAGGCATCAGGGGTGGTAGTGTCCAGTCAAGAGTCATGATGTCAAGTCCATGTATTTGTACCACATGAAAACATATCATATACCATGTGTCAGGTACGGGTGTCAAGTATGTCATATCTCGAATACCGGGTCCATATATCGAGTACCGGTGTAAATACTAAGTGCCACAGTCATGAATATCATATCAAGTGTAACATGCCACATATCAGTGTAAATACTGTGTACCAGTGTAAATACCGTGTGCCAGTGTCAGATGTCACGGGTCAAGTGTAGCATGGCAAATATCGGTGTCAACTATAGCATGGTAAATACCGGTGTGTCAAATATAGCATGAAAATTATCGGAATTAATATAGCATGGTAATTATTAGAATTAAATATAGCATGGCAATTATCAGAATTAAATATGACAATTATCGAAATTAAACATAGCATGACAATTGTTGGAATTAAATATAGCATGGCAATTATCGGAATTAAATATAACAATTATCGGAATTAAATATATAGCAATTATTATACATTTAAAATATTCACATGTCAATAGCTTGTTATAATTACAAGGGCAATTATTTTTAATATAGTAGTAAGCACTCGCCTGAAACCGGGACGAAAATACCGGTTAAAGTCCAGAAAATCGGCGACCCGCACGAGAATCCACTAGCCCGCAATTATATATATTAAAATATATATTTATAAATATTTATAAAAATTATTAGAGAGGGAATGAGAGAGGAGAGAGAGAAGATTGTAGGAAAAAGAGAGAAAATATGGTGTATTTTGGAATTTGTTGGAATAAAAGGAGGGGTATTGTGTAAATATAGGGGAAGTAGTTAGAGGGAATGGGGGGGGTATTTTGGAATGAGGAAATTTTGTGGTTATTTAGGGAATATTTGAAGTTAGAATGAAGGAAATAAAGAAAGAAAGAAATGAAGAAAGAAAGAAAAGAAAAGAGAAGAAGGAGGGAGGGCTTCGGCCCCCCACCGCCAGCGGTGGCCGGCCGGCGCGGCGGCGGCGGCGGCGGCGGCGAGCAGGGCGCGCGCGCGGCCTAGGGGGAGGAGGAGTGGTGTTGGGTGGTGTTTTGATGTGGTGGTGGTGGTTTTGATGGAGGTGGAAGATGGTGGTGGTGGTGGTTGTGGTGGTTGTGATGATGATTTGAAGTGATGGGAAGTTAGAGGATGAGGAGGAGATGTTGTTGGGTTGATTAGAATGGAGAATTTGGTGGTGGTGATGGAGAATTTTGGAGATGGAGTTATGATAATGGAGGTGGGTTTTGGAGAAATTGGAGGTGGTGGGTGGTTGTTGGTGGTGGAATGAGATGATATTGTGAGAGGAGTTGTTGGGGAGTTGATTGGGGGGTTTAGAAGTGGCCGGAGGTGGTGGTGGTGAAGGTGGAGGCGGCGGTGGAAGTGGGTTTGTTGGAGGAGGAAGATGAAGTTAGTCTCTTTGGATTTTTGCTTTTTTTTTTTTTTTTTTTTGGATTTGTGTTGAAATGGAGTGGTTTAATAGAGGATGAGGAATGGATTGAATTGATGGTGTAGGGTAGTGTAGGGCTGCGGCAGCCCATGGCTGTCGGCGGGCTGCGGGCGGCTAGCGACTATTAAGGCGTGGATTAAGGGGGAGTTATCAAGGTGAATAATTGAAAAGAAATAAAAAAAAAGAAATTGGAAAAAATATAAGAAAAGAAAATAAAATGTTTAAAAATTTTTATTATTATCTACTTTATTTGTTAAAATTTATGGTAGCATAAAGTAGGAGAGTAGAGGATGGAACAGCCAGAAAAGAAATCGCGATAAAATATTATTATTTAAATAAGGCGAAAATTTGACTGTTCAGAAACGTACTGAAAAATTCTCAAAAATAGCAAATATTATTCTAAGATACATGGTGAAATCGGATTTAAGAAATTCGATGTAGTTTTCAAATTAAAAATCCTGGAATCTTCCGGCAATACCGGCGACACCAGAATCGGTCAAATTTTGATAAATTTAGAAAAATCTCAAAAAATGTATTTAGATAGAAAATGGAATTCTAAGAAGTATTGTGAAATCCATTCTAAAAATTCAAACCCATTTGAAAACTAAAAATCCGGAATCAGTCAGCGATGCCGACCGACACCGGTTTTGGAGATTTTGCAGAAAAATTTCAGAAATTTCCAGAAAATCATGAAAAATCTAAACTATTAGAAACAGTCTCTGAAACTAAAATTGGTCAAATTAGACTACCAGAAAATCAAATCGGGCTACTGGCTGGTATCGAGTTCCCGGTCCGGGTCAGGGCTTACTCTCGGTCTGAGAATCCAGATCTGATACTCAAGAACATAAGTAATAACAACTCAAAAACACATACAGGAAGGAAATTGAGCAATATAGGGGCGTTTGTTTCGCATAAAACTCCGTAATTCGTAAATGACTTACTACCCAGAGTTACAACTACGGCGTTTGTTTGCACCGTAATTCGTAAAAGACTTACGTAACTCAACTAACACTCACTTGCAACCCAGTTACCACTCACTTACAGCCCAGTTACAGCTAATTTTGTGGTCATACAAATTTGTATTATTTTTTTATATTAATATTAAAATTTTTAAATTTAACTTTTTTAATATTATTTACAGTATTAAAACTTTTAAAATCACCAAATATTTAATTTTGTGGTCAACTTTTTCACTTACGACTTATACATTACCACAACCAAACCGTAAAATACAATACACTTTCTCACTTTACAATTTTATATTACCAACCAAACACCGTAAAATTTACATACATGTAACTCATTTACAATTGTAAAAGACTTTACCAATTACAACTACGAATTACGGCAGTTACGACAACCAAACAGACCCATAGTCGAAAAAATTTTTGGGTCTCGTATCTGGGTACGTATCCCGGGTACGGGGGTGCTACATCTACCCACCTAAAAAAATTTCGTCCTCGAAATTTCTATAAGGAAAGAATGAACATGGAAATAAATAATTGATAAGACAAGAGATGGAGTACAAGAGAATATTACCGCTCAAGGTTTGAACAGATGTGGGTAACGGTCACGAATGACGTCTTCTCGCTTCCAAGTCGCTTCTCCTGGACTATGCATGTTCCACGAAACAAGCACCAATGGGATGGTCCGGTTCTTCAGGGTCTTGACACTTCTGTCCAAAATAGCCATTGGTTGCTCAATATATGACAAATCCGGCTGCAACTCCAACTCTGAATAATCCAATACATGGCTCCATCCCTGATGTATCTTCTCAGCTGTGACACATGGAACACATTGTGCACTCCTTCCAGTGATGGCGGCAACGCCAATCTGTAGGCCACTTCTCCAACTCGCTCCAATATCTCAAACGGGCCTATATACCTTGGACTCAGCTTCCCACGTGCACCAAATCTGATCACTCTCTTGGTCGGAGATATCTTCAGAAATACATGTCTCCTGCCTAAAACTCCAACGGTCTTCTATGGGAATCTGGCCCAACTCTTCTGTCTATCTTGTGCTGCCCGAAGGTGCTCTTGGATGGGGTCCTGATCTTGTCACTGCTTGTACTATCACATCAGGTCCCAAATGCCTCCTCTCACCAACCTCATCCCAACATAATGGTGATCTGCATCTCCCTGCCGTAAAGGGCTTCGAATGGAGCCATCATGATGCTCGCCTGATAACTATTATTGTAGGAAAACTCTGCCAAATGTAGATGGTCTTCCCACGATCCCTTGAAGTCTATCATACAAGCCCAACATGTCTTCTAGGATTTGAATGGTCCGTTCAGACTGCCCGTCCGTCTCTGGATGAAAGATGTGCTGAATTCAGACGAGTCCCCAAACTTTCTTGAAGGCTTTCCAGAAGCGAGATCTGAACCTCGTGTCCTGTCTTCTGCATGATATTCACGAGAACTCATGCAGTCGAACAATCTCCCTCATGTACTTGTCTGCCAGAAGTTCCGTAGATTGCCCCACTCTGAATGGTATGAAATGTGCTGACTTAGTGAGACGGTCAACAACTACCCATACTGCATTGTTCCCCTTGGACTGCGGGGTAGAGCAGTGACAAAATCCATAGTAACATGCTCCCACTCCATTCTGGTATTGGCAAAGGGTTGTAATCAAGCTGTCTCTGGTGTTCAGCCTTCACTTGCTGACACACTAGGCACTTCGCCACAAATTGTGCGATCTCCCTCTTCATCGCATTCCACCAGAAATATTGCTTTAGATCCTGATACATCTTAGTTCCTCCAGGGTGTATAGAGTAAGCTGAGTT